>CM069906.1:86296178-86411181 GCA_036172215.1 Camellia granthamiana
TCTGCCCAATCCTAGTAAGACCCTACTTTCCTTAGCAGAGTCCGCTTAGGAATCAGAAAGGTAATGCTCCTCCTTCTACACCCTTCCCACTGCTTACTCAAGGGAGATGATTTTACCACGGTAGAATACCAGTACGACCGAGCTAACTTATGTCTTCCAACATACTCAGCTTGGCTCTTCTATGGGTAATGCTTAGCTTGGTCCCGCTTACCTATACCTCGGCTGGGACTACTCAGACCGAGCTAACTGCAGCTCACCTTTAACCGAACTAACAGAACTAAGTTCCATTTTGCGAAGCCCAATCACTTCGGCCTATAGCTCGGCCCATTACTATACCTGGACCCAGCTCGGCCTTAGTTCCATTAAACCAATCCATTAAATCAAACCTAACCCATTATATGATTATCATCCAAACAAAAAAATAACACCCAATTGGTATACATTAATGTGTGTTTGAGAGGGAAAAGATTAAGTACACATCTAACATTTGGCATAATGCACAAAGTGATGGTCACAAGACCTGAACTCATAACTTTAAGGTTATTAGGCCAAGTTTTAACCATTGAACAAATGGTCACCCTTATTATCATCCAAATACATAATAAAAATTAATTTGATAAAATAAAATGTGCAAAGATTTATCAATTTTACATAATTTTATCTTTGGTGAGTAGAAATAATTTTTAAAAATTCAAAAATATTTTTTTGACATTTATTTTTGTCAAATTAGTTTATATTTTATCAAATTGATAATTTTACCTTTGAAATTGAGCAATGGTATCTTCAATTGTCCTTATTTAGAACAAAATTTAAAAGTTATGGTCAAATATGTCACAATTAAAAAGTCATGGACCAAAGTGACACAGGTTCCAAACTATAAGGATTATTAATATAATTCGATCTATTTTTTGATATTTTACGAAAAAATATATAAAAAAATAATGTGACTTAATTTAATATATTTATTTAAATAAATGTACGTATTTAATTTATGTCAAACAGTGTCTTGAGTTAAATAAGAAAGTTAAGATGAAGTAAATATGGAACTTTCCTAGAACTTACTAGAAGTTAACATGTAGAAAATGATATCATGGATGATAGCCCACAACTTGTTTGTTTGTTAGCTTGCTAGGGATCCATATAGGGATATGCTTTTTTAACATTCATGCACCATGAAATTAAGTGAATTTAATAAAGGAAAATGATAAATAAATTTATTTTATAAATTTAATGATGTATAAGTAATATAATTAATTGATAATTATAAAAGATATAAAAAAAAATATCACTTTTAATATCTTAATTAATTATCATATTATTAAATTTAAAAATTAATTCTAATATTTAGCCTTCAATAACAATACCCTTTAATAAAAAGACATTTTAGAATTTTTAATGCAGGGATTAATGACTCATCTTCCCCCGTCATTTTCTCCTTGAAAAAGTGAAGTGGATGTCCAACCTCCACTTTCAAGTTGTTCCGTAAAATATCATTATTATATATATAACAAGTCGTGGCGTGCTTATATAAATACTGATAAATTATCATATATTAGTCGCTTTCATTCCTTTGTCTTAGTTTCTCTTTTATATTGATGGGTGTTTGAAAAATTATTTTTTTTAGTAGGTTATTTTAATTTTTAATTATTTTAGTATATTAAAAATTTTATGTTTGAAAAGATGATTGAATTTTTTGTAGTTAGATGTAATATTTGTGAAAAAAAAAAAAAATGATTATGAATTTGATATGCCATTTTATCTTATTAACTATTTTAACTTAATTTATATTTTCATGAATTTTAACATAAATTAGCTAAAATATCATTTCTCAAACAGCCCCATTCCATCTTTTATTTTTAATGTTATCTTTGTTTTCTATATGCAATATTAGACAAATTTCAATCCTCATTTTCTTTTCAATTACAATAAAAAATTTATCAATAAAAAATGGTATATATCACAACTCAAAGGGACTTAATATGTATATATTAATGAATATAAATATTAATATCGCTATGAATAAATTAGAGAAATTATTAAAATAGTATAATCCATAGAAGATAACATTGATAATTGATATATATATATATGGAGCCCCTCTAAATTTTATTAAAATATACAAATTCAAATCTTGAATTGAATTCCACCAAATTTTCAAGATCAATATCGGAATGGCCCCCATTTCTCACATTTTTTTTTTTTGTTTACATAAATCACGTGCAATTCTAAATAATTAAATAACATTAAAGATATATGAACAAAATTTATGTATAAAGTAATAATAATAATATTATGTAATTCAGATTCAATTATTATATAATAGAATTCACGTTTTAAATGAATTAAGACTACACATTTCTTAGTAAAAATTTCTATGTTAGTAACACAATATCCAATAAATTTTTTATTTTATTTTAATTTATTTAAATTATACATGTCATATACATTAGTCACTAATATATAAATATATAAAGAGAAGCCATATTTTGTTGGCGATCGCGATTGCGATGGAAATGGAAATGGCAATGGCAATGCCAATTCATTAGCCATCTTAAAGAAACAAATAGATACAATGTATCTGGTAGTGAGTCCACAATGTTAAGTGTACAGCTGTCAAGTAGGCATGTTGGAGTTAAGAGGTGGATGGTGCCAAGAAGCACACACAACACTACACAACTAAAAAGCACACAAGCACAAGGTATGAATTTTATTGTTAAATAAGAATACGCAAGTGGAAGGAAATTAAACAAGAAAACAAAACTGCTAACAGGCAGCTGATGGAGGACTGCCCACCCAAACTGAAAAGTACACGTCTTACCTAGGTGTTGTTTATAAATATTGTATTTTTTGTATTTAAGCAATATTTAATTCTTAATGTAACCATCACAAAAGATATTTTTTTGAAAGTTCACCCAAAAAATTAATTAAATAATTAAAACGAATCACCATAAAAGGAATAGATATTTACCATGTGATAAAACCAAATAATTTTTAATGGTAGGTCTATGTATAAGATTTATACTCTATTTTTACTTATACTTTTATAATAATTGAGATCTTAAGTTTATTGAAACGAAACATAATATTCATCAAGGAACTAAGTTAATGTCAAATAGTCAAGAATTACATAATAGTCTTCAATGAACTAAGTTAATGTCAAATAGTCCAGAATTAATTCTAGTGAATCTCTTTTTTTCCAAAATCTTCCGCCTTCAAATTTGACTATGTGTACAATGTCCTCGTCGACCTCAACATCATTGCCGCAAGTGCCAATTATCTAAGCTTCCTTTACTCTAGCAAAGTGACTATGACGCTCCTCCATAACGGTAAATAAGTCTGTACCTCGTGTTTGTGGGCTTTGGATGACACAACTTTCAATTTGAGGCTATGGCATAAATTTTTTGAGTTAAAATAGTTATAAAAAGATAAAATATATTAAAAAATTTATAAGATAAAATGTCATATTTAAATCATAATTATTTTATTTTTTCTTTCATTAAAGTTAAAAAAATCAAAAAGTCTATTCCAAACGAGACTTTTTAACCTCAGGTTAAAATAGTCAAAAAATAAAAGAGTCAACCCACATTTCAAACAAAGGCTAAAAGCAGTTTAGTATCTAAATTGTGAAACTATGAAATTTTACAAATAGATGTTGAAATTGTAAAAAATTTTATTTTCTGGATAATTTTTTATTCAATATGAATATTGTTTGATAAATTTTGGTAAATCAGTTCCAAATATAAATTTTTATCAAATAAAAAATTTGTATTATAAAGGTTATTGAAATTTTAAATTAAAAAAAAAAAAAAACCATATGAAAAAGAAATGAAGAGAAAATTATTGAGCACTCACTCCTTAAAACAAGTATTTTAAAACAGATAAAATAAAAGCAATAAGCTTCCTAAAACGGCTAATTAATCTGCAATCTAAGAAGAATAATGTCATATGTATTAATTAATGTACACACTAGTGTACTAATAAATGATGTGCCATCATTTGTATGGTTTTGAATATTTATAACTTGTATAATAAATATGGTCAATAATAGCAAATTCCGCGTCGCTAACTCCACCAAGTTGTTGTATCTCGATCAGGCTTGCATTCACCTCTACATCTGCAGCAGCAATATCGACCGGGCACACCGGATGAGTTCCAGGTGAGAATTCGGCAACGAAATCGGCCAAGGTCTGCGCTTTTATAGTAGTGCGTGGCTGGAACTTTACATCAAATTGTCCCAATTCGACCGCCCACTTGAGAATTCGACCAGAAAAGTCCGCCCGTTCGAACAAAGCCTTAAGGGGGAACTCAGTCAGAACGATGATGGTATGGGCGTGGAAATAGTGCGCCAACTTCCTTAAAGCCATCATCAATGCTAACGCAAACTTTTCCAACGGCAAATATCTCGACTCGACCGGTAGCAAGGTTTTACTGACGTAGAAGATTGGGAGGTGTTTGATTCCTTCAGCTCGGACAAGCACCGCACTGACTGCATGCTGTGAAACGGCCAGGTAAAGGTAGAGTTCCTCGCCGGGCTTCGGTGTTACCAATAGCGGCGCCGAAGACAGATACTCCTTGAGCTCGGCCAAAGCCCGGTCACACTCTTCATCCCACGAGAACTTTGATTTCAATGCCTGAAAGAAAGGACGGCAGCGATCTGATGACCGGCTTATAAATCGATTAAGCGCGGCGGCCATTCCGGCCAGATGTTGCACGTCCTTAGCCGAGCTAGGCTGTTTCAACTCTTGCACGGCTCTGATCTGTGTGGGGTCTGCTTTGATACCTCGGTTCGTGACTAGAAATCCCAAAAACTTTTCGGATTCCACGCCAAAGGCACACTTAGACGCATTCAGGCGTAGCTTGTGTTTTTTGAGAATGGCAAACATCTCGGCCAAGTCGGACAAATGGTCTGTTTGATGCCGGCTCTTAACCACCATATCACCAATATAAGCCTCCATTGTCCGGCCTAGAAGTGGTGCGAACATCTTGGTCACCATCCTTTGAAAAGTTACCCCGGCGTTCTTCAAACCAAAAGGCATGACTCGATAGCAGAAGAGCCCCCTTGGTGTAGTGAATAAGGTGATCTCTCGGTCGGGCCCATGCATGGCAATCTGATGGTAGCCGCGGTAGGCGTCTAAGAAACTGAGCCTGTTATGTCCAGCCGTTAAGTCCACAAGCTGGTCAATTCTGGGCAGAGGGAAGCTGTCTTTTGGACAAGCTCGGTTGACGGTCTTGTAGTCGACACAAACTCGCCACTTCCCATTCTTCTTCGGTATAACCACTGTGTTTGAAATCCACCGAGGGTAGTGCATTTCCTGAATAGCTCGTGCCTCAAGCAAGTTTTTCACTTCCTCTGCAACTACCTTGGCGTGATGCAGTGCCGATCTCCTCGTTCGCTGAATGACTGGCTTTGCCCCGGGAAAGACATTGAGGTGATAGCAGATAAAACTTGGATCGAGGCCAGGCATGTCGTAAGCCGACCATGCGAAGACCTCGATGTTGGCCATAAAAAACTCAACCATTTCGGTCCTTTCTTGGGCTGTAAGGCTGGAGCCGAGCAAGAAGAACTTGTCCAGATGCTCTGCATCAATTCGCACCTCCACCAATCCTTCAACGGCTTTGTCCTCTGCCCTGGTGCCCACATCATCAAGAACTCCCCGGTCTTCCGGTCCTTCTATCATTTGAACGAATCCTTTAGCCGCCCGGCTCCCGTTGACTGCCACGAAGCACTACTTTGACATTACTTGATCTCCCCAAATCTCTTCGATTGCCCCCATAGCCGAGGGGAACCTCATTACCTGATGGTAGGTCGATGCCACGGCTTGCATCGCGTGAAGCCATCCCCTTCCAAGGATCAGGTTATAAGTAGATGGTACTTGCAACACCCAGAACTCCACTTGCTTGACCACGGATCCCGCTTTGACCAGCAGGATAATCTTTCCCAACGGCCACTCCGGTTGTGAGTTGAAACCAACCAATGGCGAAGTTGCCAGAGCCAAATCTGTATCTCGGAGCTTGAGCTGTTTGAAAGCATCGTAGTACATGATCTCGACCGAGCTTCCCTGATCGATCAAGATCCGTTTGACATCAAATTCTTTGACACGGAGTGTTACCACTAGGGCATCGTTGTGTGGCGTCTGAATGCGCTCTAGGTCTCTTGAGGAGAAACTGATCACATCTTTCTCTTCGGTCTTCCCCCTCTTGATCGCAGGCTGAACCGACAAAACTTCCCTCATGTGTTCCGCCTTCTTGATCATACCTCGGAGCTCGCATACACGCGCTGGTTCTACTATGCCGTGGATGACATTAACAACCCCTTGTGGAGGCGTATCTCGGTCATCCAATCCCCGCGGGTCAACCGGAGCTTGATTTGCCTTTACACCCCCATCAATATAAAGATCCAGGTGTGCAACCGCGACCAGCTCTTCCAAGTGTTGCCTCAAAGGAAAACAGTCCTCTGTCCGGTGGCCTTGCTCCCTATGAAACGTGCAGCGGTACCTCGGATTGAAGCCCTTCTGTCTGTCGCCTAACTTAGCTGGAAACTGGACATACTCCTCGTCACGGATTTCACTCAGTATGCGATAGATTGGAATCTTAAAGACCGTGGTCATGCCTGTCCTTGCTTTCAACCTTCTGTTTGCATCGGCTACGTCATCCCGGGGGTAGTCATCCCGGTCATTCCGACGCCCCCTACCCCGGTTTTTACGATTTGAGCCACGGTCTAATTCCTCAGCGCGGTTACCTGATCGGCTGGACTCTTGTCCGACTGCGTGCACTTTTCCAGCCGACTTCTTGTCTGTTGCTACCGGAGTTGCCTTCGCAGTAGATGCTGACACATCATCATTAACTCGGATGTGCTCATTAATACGCTGCATGAGCTGGCCCATGGATGTCGGCTGGTGCATGGTAAGCGAGTCCCGTAGTCTATATTCGACCGGGAGACCACGCTTGTATTGAGTGATTGCAAGGTTGACCGGGCAATCCAAGATCTCGTTGAAGGTCTCCCAATATCTGGAGTTGTACACCTTCAATGTGTCGCTCGGTTCCATCTTGACACTCAGTAGGTGATCAACTTCTTTTGGTGTTTTGGTATTGGTTTTGAAGCGCGTCACAAAGGCCTCGGCCAACTGATGCCACCTCTCGATACTCCCTTCTGGCAACCTTTCAAACCACTTCAAGCCCAGTTCGCCTAAGCTTGACGGGAATATAAGGCACATGAGCACGTCATTCCGCCTATGTCCGGCCATAACCTATCGGAAGTGGCTTACATGCATGTAAGGATCGGTCTTTCCGTCGTAAAGTGTGAATTTAGACTGGTGGAAGCCTGCCGGAGGCGGTGTTGTTTCTATCTCTAGGGAGAAAGGGGTGGCACTCAGCCTTGCCAAGTCTGAGTCTACAAGGAGCGGTGCTGCTTGGCGGGGTGGAGGCATTCCGGCCTCCTCGCTGGGGTGAACTCCGTAGGATAGCCGCTGGAACGCCGGCACGCTCTGATCCTCCCGCCGGCGAGCCCGTTCCTTCAAGACTGTCCGCAAATCCTCTGATCAGGCGGAATAAGAGTACCTCGATGTCGTCTTCAGACGTGAAGGCTGGTAAGTGCTATCTTGCGCGCTGGACTTCTCTGCGCGCACATCGGAATCACCAACCTTGTAACTTCTGGTAATAGAGATGGAAGGAATGTGCCGCTGACTCTGACTGCTTGAGCGGCGGGGTTGGGTGCGCTCACTGTGGTCTCCCACTCCAGCTACACCCTTCCCTTTCACATGCCGCTTCAGTTCCTCCATCTCTACCGCCATCCGCCGGATGACGGCGTCTTGGTCCCTGAGCTTGTGTTCTAGACGTCTCGCATGTGATTCTCTTTGCCGCCGATGACCGTCTGGACTCCGTGAATGACCATAGCTCCTCCCGCGCTTATCCCGCGCGTCTTCCGACTGCCCTCTTGGGAATGTCTCCAAGTCCGCCATTGGAGGGACGGTGGGATGTCCTTCTCTCCGTCTGCCTGACTCCGGGGTAACTCCGTCAATGGCGGACAACGGAATCTCCTTGTTGTTCGCCATGAACGGCGATCAGATGAGCCTGAAAGACAAGGTTTTGTCTGCAAAGCTTCCCACAGACGGCGCCAATTGTACGGGGAGCAAATATTCCGGCAAGCTCATACTCCTTTCTTCCAAGCTCTGTTTCTGTCCGATTACCTGCGAGTACAACGGCGGTGAGCTACCCGGCGATGTGTGGCCGGAAAACCCCTCCGACGATCAAGTTAGCACACACCTTGGGATAGAGAGAGAAAGAGGAGAGAGTTGAGTGTAAGTGATTCTCTTACCAAATGTTCATCTGTCAAGCATGGGGGGCGCAGACTCGCTTATATACATTCTGCGCCCCAAATCTACTCCCATTAGTCTCTCGACACGTGACTCTACTATCCAATCTGTCAGCACAAACCTCGCTGAACATCACCTAACCCAACTGCCTGCCCACTCTACTGGGAGCTCGGCAGCCGAGCTTCTCCATATCGGCTGTATTCCAATAGCTAAGCTCAACGAGGACCGAGCTAGGCTGCATCCCGGCATGACCGAGCTCGGGATATCTCATGCAGGTTTGCCGTCGGCCTCACTGCCGAGCAAACACTAGTAGCTCGGTCCAACCTCGCCTTTTCTTGGTGCCAGACTGCTCGCTCCACTGACTTCGACACACGAAGCTAGGTAGCTCGGTCAAACCACGCCTTGCATTAATCAAAGCAAGTTCTTTCAAGATAGGACCGTACTACCTTGGCCCATCCCTTGTTCGGCCCAAACCTGTCCGGCCCAAATCTGTTCGGCCCAAATCTGTCCGGTCCAATTCCAGATCATAAATCTCCCTTTCAAATATTGTTTGATAAATTTTGGTAAATCAGTTCCAAATATAAATTTTTATCAAATAAAAAATTTGTATTATAAAGGTTATTGAAATTTTAAATTTAAAAAAAAAAACCATATGAAAAAGAAATGAAGAGAAAATTATTGAGCACTCACTCCTTAAAACAAGTATTTTAAAACAGATAAAATAAAAGCAATAAGCTTCCTAAAACGGGTAATTATTCTGCGATCTAAGAAGAATAATGTTATATGTACTAATTACTGTACACACTAGTGTATTAATAAATGATGTGCCATCATTTGTATGGTTTTGAATATTTATAACTTGTATAATAAATATGGTCAATAATAGTATGATAACACTAGTTGGTATACTAGTGTATACACTAATTGGTATATGTAGCACCACCAATCTCAGAATATAGGTACGTGATATTCCATAATATTATTATTAGTGAAAAATATGGATAAGTAGGGTATTGTGTTGTGATTGAGAAACATGAAGAAACATATTAAATAATAATTGACTAGTTGTTAGAGAGTATAAAAACGTAATACTCCAAAAATATTAAATAATTTCTCTACTAAATTAGGCCAACAAAGGAATATGACCACTATGTGACGTGGAAATAAATATGCTAAATACAAATAAGGATGAAACATATACTCCTCGGTCACAAATAATATGTTCACTTTCACTATCCTTAACAGTTGAAAAAAGCATCTATATTTTAAATTAATTGTTTTGTTCAACAATTTTAACCAAGACAAGAACTAATTAAGATATTTTAATTTGTAAAAATAACATTTTTTTTTTATAAAAATATATTATTTATTGATTGATCTTATTAAAGGGTACAAATGCCAATAACTAATGAATAATTTGAGATTAATGTTGTGTTTGGTTAGGGAATTTGTAGAGGGATTTGGAAAAGGAAAAGGAAAAGGAAAAAGAAAAGATGTGTGAAATTAGGTGAAATGTAAGTATATTTTATTTCAGCAATGCTAGGTTTCATGAAAAGTCTTTCATGAAAATGGTCATGAAAGATTTGTGACCTTTAGATTACACTTACAATAAAGCACCACACACTAATCAAGGTAATCTAAGGGTCACAAATTTTTCATGATCCTTTTCATGAAAAAAATTCATGATCCCTAACATTTCTCATTTTATTTACATTTTATCTAATTTTTCCCTTTTCCTTTCTAAATCCCTCCTCAAAGCCTCCAACCAAACACAACGTAACCAAAACGTTTCTGCATCCATTCCTTTTTTATCTTAGCAATGTCAAACTTTGGAATTGCATGCATTCCATGGTTAGTGATGCTTTGTTTTGTGTATTTCTTGTCTCCCTCGTATAATTTATTATTTATTTTTTAATAATGTTTAAAAGTTTTAAAGATTTGAGTTAGAGTTAATATATTTTTTATGATAATTTACCCAACAATAAACAGAGAACAAAAGAGGCACCATAGAGAGAACTTAATCAACAAATGAACAATAAAATGAATCTAATCATCCCATTTCCACAGACGATTCACAGTTTGAAAGGATTGAGGTTATACATCATTACAAAAAAAAAAAAAAAGAGGACAAAGAATATACAAAATTTAAAAAGCTAGTTCAGACTCCGTCGAAAAACAAAGAGCGGCGGATCTGACGGTACTTTTTTTTTTAATCCGGGTTCAAGTATTGGATGATTTGAGATTGTTGGAGGAAAGAAAAGGATGGTTCAAGAGCTGCGACGTGGACCACCTCTTGCCGGACTCTTTCTGTAGACAACACTCCAAAAAACTCCGAAAGTCCTCCGACGCACCCTCCGGCAAGCTCGGTGGCTCTCCAAAGCATATTGCGCACATTAGAGTCGCCCAGTCTGGTCTCTGACCCGGCGGCAATAACGGAAAGTGACCCATATACAGCTCCATCAGTGTCAACCCCAAGCTCCATATATCCCCTGCGTACCCGTTATAGTTCCCTCCGTATGTGTCCGGGTCGAACCTCTCCGGACTCATGTAAGCGCAAGTCCCTACATACGAATTGCAGGGATCCAGGGTCCGACACATAATCTTGCTCACTCCGAAATCAGCGATCTTCACTTCCATCTTGTGGTTCACGAGGAGGTTGGAGGGCTTGATGTCTCTGTGGATGATCTTGTGGGAGTGGAGGTAGTTGAGTCCGCTCAGAACCTGAGTGGCTATGGAGGCCAGAGATGGTTCGGAAAACGTTCCTTTGGTTTTGAGGAGGGTGTCTAGGGTTCCGGAATCCATGTACTCCATGAGAAAAGCGATGTCGCCGCTGGGCTTCTCGAAGATGCCGTGGCACTGAACCACGAAGGGGGAGTCGGCGCGGCGGAGGATCTCCATCTCGCGGAACACCTGGCGGCGGATGGTGGGGCCGCTGTCGCCGTGGACTACTTTGAGGGCGTAGAGGGCGGAGGTGTGCTTGTGGCGGACCTGGTAGACCGTGCCGCCGTTGCCGTGGCCGAGGACCTGGAGTTTTTCGAGGTCGGCGGTGGTGATTGCGGAGGAGGAGGAGGAGGAGGAGGAGGAGGAGGAGGAGGAGTGGGAAGTGGGAGGTGGGGGTGGGAGTGGTAAGGGGAAGCGTGGGCGGCGGTCGGAGATATCAGGCAAGGGAAGTTTGAGATTAAGGTGGCGGCGGTCGCGGACAAGTGCCATGTGATAAACCTGCCTGGTTGGGTTGGGGTGAAATCCAAAAATAAAATTTGATTCATCTAAGAATTTGGGAAAGGAGAGGGGGTTTATGTAAGTGGGAGGATAGAAGCACGTGGGTGGAGTTGGGTGACGTCAGTAGTGAGGATGGATGCGTGGGAGGGAGGGAGGGAGGGAGTGAGTGAGACAGAGAAGAAGGAAAGTGGGAGGATAGGGGGTGAGTGGCGCTCACCGATTACGATTGGGTTGGGTGATGATGTTCATCCTTGCGTGCCTTTTTTTGGTTTTTTCTGGGCTTTTTGAAAGCAACTAGCTTTATCCCATGTGACCAATTGCCCAATTATTGCTTTTTTGTTTTCTTTGTACCACGGCCTCCTTTGCTAACCTCGGCTATTTTAATTTGTTTTTTAATTTTTTAGATATTAGCGTAAAACTTGTATTTTACATGTGCAAGTAATCAAAAGTGATAAATAATACTAAATATATTAAAAATTATGATATAAATTTGAGTGAATTAAACTATATTTATATAGATGTGCAAGACTTTTTATTTTTTACTTAGTATATCCAATCAGATAAACTCAATGAAAATGAAGAGTAAGAGTGAAATTATATAAATATTAGAAAAAAAATAAAAATAAATAATTTTAAATTTGAAGATAAATTATAAAAATATAAAAAGAGAAAATTAGATAAATTCTCGAAAAAGAATAAACTCAACTGAAAAAGAAGAATAAAATGTGGATTTTGTAAATATAAGATAAAAATAAAAATAAAAAATCAAGTTTAAATAGATAAACTATAAGAATATAGAAAGAGAAAATTAAATAAATTCTATAAAAATGAGGTAGAGAGAAATTTAGTATACATCAAATGAAGATGAAAAAAAGAAATCAAGTTAAAATTTAAAAATTCAAAAATAAAATAAGCTAAACCCGAACAAAACATCTAATATTACTCTAATAATAGAAGAAATAATAGTAAAAAATGGATAACAGTAAAATGTCATATATAAATTTTTAAAATTTGTAAAAAAAAACATCTCAAAAATAAGAACTGATGTGTAAAAATCTCATAAACCCATTAGAGCTTGTTTGGGAAGAGTATATGGGTTAAAATAGCCATATAAGACAAAATAGATCATTTTAGCAAAATATGACAAATGTTACATCCAACCCATAATCATTTCATTTTTTTCTCTTATAAAAATAAAAAAAGCCAAAAAGTCTATCCCAAATGAAACTTTTTAGCCCCAGGTTAAAATAGTCAAAAAGTCAACCCACATTCCAAATAAGCTCAAGTTAAAAATTAGATAAAGATTAAATGTCATCTATAATTTTTTAAAATTTAAATTTCGTGTAGTTAAGATACAAGCATTTGTGATATTTTATTATACAAATGTTAACTCTATTTTGTGTCTGCTACTTGTAATTTTTTATAATTTTTGTATTCTAAAACTACTTAATTGAAAAAAATTCAACGAGTCACCTTTTTATTTCTTAATTTTGTTTTGTGTCAATAACCTATAAATTTTAACAATTTTTGTATTTTGGGTACTCCCAAATAATCCAAAAAGTCAAAAAGTTACTCAAAAAGTTAAAAAGTTAACACTATTCACCAAAAGTCAACAATTACGGCTGCACAACTCTCAATTCAAATTTTCCTCTAAAAACCAATTTTTACAATTTTTTATTACACATTTTTCCATAAAAAGTCAAAAAGTTAACCCAAACATCCATATTTTCAACCTCAATTTTTTAGTCCAAAAAGACAAAAAGTGCACTTATTTAGTCTTCCCAAACTTGGCCAATAAAAAATTAAAAAAAATAGCATCACTTTTATTTTTAAAATCATAGTTTTATTTTTATTTTGTTTATATAATAATATAATCATTCATTTTAATTTTGTTTTGTGTCAGCAATTGGTTTTTTATTCTGAAGCTACTAAATAATAAAAAAAATAACATCACTATTTTTTATAAAAAAAAAAAAAAAAAAACTTAATTAGTTTTAATTTTACTTTGTGTTATATGATAATATATTTATTCATTTTAGATAATAAGGCCTTAAACATAGAATGCAGATGACTTGAATGTTGATGTGGTAGTGACACGTATTCTGTATGCAAATATAAAATTCAATAATCATAGAAAAAATTTCTTACTTGTGATTTTTGTCTGAATATATAAAATATATTTATTTAAATTAATTTTTTAAATTTTGATTATAAATATGTAATTTGTTTATAATTTCAACATAACATAGGTGAATAATAATTTTATTGAAAGATTCACATATTGAATTCAATTTGTTTAAAAATTATATGACCTTCAAAATTGTAATTGAAATTAACTATTAAATAATAATTAAGTAAAAATAATGTATATTGACTTTTTGTTCTTCAAATGGGTTCAAAAGACCCTGTTTACAATTGATTTTCGTTATAGACTTTTACTGCAAAAGAGAAACTTGTCATTTAAAAACTTACTTAATAAGTGTATTCACTACATATATGCAAAGAAACAAATTTAAACCTATGAAGATCTCAAATAAATAAAATTTAAGCAAAAATATTATAGAGTTACATAATTAAATTTAGTTATATTTGGATTTAAAATTGAGTGTCCTCCTCATATATTACAACACAATGGAACACATAATTTAATATAATTGAAGAAAAATAAATAAATGGGATTGAACAAAAACTTCCTTCAACCCCATGAATGCGTTCCAAATACTCTTCTCCTCGATTGATAAAATTTTTCTCAAAAAAAAATGATGTGAACTTCAAATACATCGTAAAACATCACTTTTTGTGTTGGTCTTTTAGCAATTTTTTGTCATTGCTACTTTTTTTTTCTGTACGTTATACTTGTAAAAAAAAATTTAAATGAACAATAGATTCTGGAGGCATAATCGCATCTACTACATTATTATAATTTCAATAACAAACTTAGATTATGAAGCAAAAATTAAATAAATAAATACATCAAATAAACTAAAATTGAAATAAAAAAAAGAAATCAAGAGAGAGAGAGAGAGAGAAAAAAAAAAACACAATATGAAATTTCAAACATGTATTTCTTTTTATATACGATGCCAAAAATATTGCACAACTCGTCAAATCACATGTTTAATTTCTCTGTAGGATTCCTTTTCTTCTCCAATCTCTTTGTCCAATTTCGTATTGTCATGGAAGTTGGGTTTTGAGATTTATAAGTTCAACTTTTTGTTAAATATCTTTGGATAAGACATAAATCTGTTGAAGGAATTTGAATTAAAGTCAATTAACTAATATTTTATCTTCAAAATATTTTAAAAATATTTTATCCATTTCGAATTTGAATTTTAAAATGAATTAGTATACTTTCCATTTGAAAGTTATAAATCAAGAGATATAAATCGATTAATTAATATTTTTTTAAATGATTCAATAAAAACTAGCCAATAGAAGATTTTTTTAATTATTTAAAAAATAATAATTCTACAAAAATAGTATAATTATTTTGAACTTCACAAGGGTCTTCTTATTAGAAACCTCATTTTTCCTTAATACATACAGATTTTATAAGATGAAAACAAATTGTATTGGAATAATTTGTGAATTTTTTTATAGTTGAATAGATAATTGTGAGAGAAAAAGTTATTGATTGATATCTAGAATGTGAGATTGGGAGTATTTGGTGTAACTGTTAAAACAGATAGAAGATAAGCTAAGAGAGAATAGATTGAAATGGTTTGGTTATATACAATGGAGACCAACAGAGATAGTAGTGAAGAGATACAATACATTGACGATAGAGGGAAGTGTTAGGTGAAAAAGCAAACCTAGATTGACGTGGACTAGTGTAGTAAATAGATATTGAATCTCCTTAGTTTGACTAACCAAATGGCATTTGATAAGGTTGAGTGGAGAAAAATTATTTATGTAGCCGACCCATTTGATGGGACTTAAAACTTGATTTTGTTTGGTTTACTTTAATCAAAAGTTATTAATCTGTTTGGTGCAACTGCTAGATTGTATATTTAAGTTGCTGAGTAGTGTTTGGTAAATAAACTGTAAAATAGTTTTTTGATATGTAAATGTCATTTTTACCCATGTTAATTGTTAATTGTAAATTGAATTGACCTTTGTTAGTTGTAAATTAAATTAACTTTTTTTTTTTTGTTATTAACTACTAGTCTGCATTTCCCATAAAATACATTTAAAAAAAATGGTTTGCAGTTCATTTGAGTCTTTTTCTTTTTAAAAAAAAAAATTAAGACTATAATAATAAATAAGTTATTATAATCAGAAGCGAGGTGGGAGTATCTTCTTAGAATCAGTTTTTTTGAGTTAAAATAAATTATTAGAATCAGAAACTATTTGAAATAAGTTTAAATAAATATTCCAAAATAGATACATATTTTGTAAATAACAGCACGTGGCCAAGGTGACTCCGAAGTGTTAGCCGAGGTGCCACGTGGTCTGGTCATGCTGCTGAGATGATCTCGGCTAGGCCGAGGTTATTTGCGGAGATACCGAAATCTGAAATAAGTAGATAAGGGACAAAAGTCCTAGAACAGAGGAGGATCTTAGTCTGGATAAAAATAAGGTTCAAGAAGAGTTCATCTCTATCTAGATGAGGGTCTAGGATGAGCATTGAGCCTGAGTCCATTGAAGTGAAGGTTCTAAAGGGATCAGGTCACTACTGGTTATAAAAGTAAGGCACCCTCGTGGGTCTGAGGTAAGTTCTTTATTGTGAGTTTAAGCACTTTTTGCTATCTGTGAGAGATATTATTTTACTAACCTGATCGTCAGAATGCCCCCGGGTAGATGAACCATCGCGAAATTCTCATTGTCTTGTTACAGGTTTGTTGGGCTTAATCTATTCTGCTAATGCTCTCCAGCTAAGTTCCCTATTTGATTGGGTGGTCAAAAATCAACACCCACAATTGGCGCCGTCTGTAGAAACTTAAGGAGAATAGATGGCCAACAACGAGCAAGAAGAAAAGATTGGAGACAACATTCACTGTGAAAGTGGTGAGCATGTAGTTCCTAACATTGGGGAGGAAAACCGTAGTGAAGGAGCACATGATTCAAATCTTGGGGAGAAGGATGTCGGCAAAGAGGGTAAAGTCCTGAAAAAGGGTGGCCGAGATGAGTATTACAATGAAAGTGACCTCCAAGTATGGAAGGATACATGTCTGAAGAGGGACGGCAAGATGAAAGTGATGACAAACAAGTTGGCAGACATGCAGTCAGTTGTCAACTTTATGATGCAAAACAACGTGATAACACCACCATTCTCGTTGTAAGACACGCTAGTGCCAGCGGCCAAGACTGATGCCCAGAAAGGAGGGCAGAAAACAATCCCAATAGTCTTATAGCAAGGTAAGGGACAGGAGCACTCACATCCATCGTCACGGGGATGTCGGGCAAACAGAGACTGTACGTGATGAGTCGCAGAAGACACCACGAACCAAGGGGACCTATGTCAAAGAACCTCAGCATATCTAGGGAAAGGGCCTTTGTTTTGATAGAGTAAATGAGAAGAAGTCCAAGATGATGCATAATTACACTTGGTGTAGCGCACCAAAAAGGCTAAAATCTGTTAATAGCCGAGCTTCCGGTCGAACGAAGAAGGATTTGAAAGACTACCTCCAGAAGAAGCGGCACAACGCCAAGATCATATCCCGGGTCAAGCCGAGGATGCCGTTCTCGGTGGAGTTGGATACGTTTGAAGCCCCAAAGAGATTTCTCATGCCAAGGTTCCAGATTTATGACGGTAAGTCTGATCCAAACTTTCATGTCTGCTTGTATTTAAATTCAATGGCTTTGTGGAGCAGGAATGAGCAGTTGTTGTGCAAGGTATTCCCCTCATCCTTTGGTGAGATAGCATCTGATTGGTTCCATAAGTTGCTTAGAGGAACTGTGAAAAGTTGGGAAGGCCTAGCCGAGATGTTTATGGCCAGGTTTGTTACGTACAAGTTGCAGCCACTAAGGGTAAACTCCCTGCTGGCTTTGAACAATAGCAATAATGAAAGCCTTAGGGCTTACGCCAAGAGATATTATAAGATGTTCAACCAAATTCTGGCTTGTAACTAGGAGTTGACGGTCGTATTTTTTAAGAACGACCTGGATGATGAATGCCCGCTTCGGAAATCACTTGCAAAAATCCTACCAAAAAGTATGGAGGAGCTCATGGCACGAATTGAGAAGTATGCCAGAGCAGAAGATGACACACAATGAACGAAGACACCAAAGTAGGAGAAGAGAAACGTTTCGCCAAAGCAAGGCCAAGGTAACACCAATGTTAACAAGCAGGAAACAGGGCTGAGGGCTGCACAGGCAGTCACCACCATGTTCAGGATCCCGATCTACAAAGTTCTAGAAAGGATTAGGAACCAGCCATATTACAGAACATTGGAGAAGATCCCTGGTGAGTTTATGGGAATGAGAATTGGAAAGCATTGTGCTTGCCACAGTGAGGATGGGCACTTGACGTAAGGATGTAGAGCCCTGAAAACGCACTTGGAGGATCTGGCCAGACAGGGTCACCTGATAGACCTAGTTGATGAGGCCAGGACAAAGAAAGAACATGTAAGGCTTTCCCAGGCACCAGCAGCACCACATCCACCAGCGCCACCACAGCAAGCAAATGGACCTCGGGTGATCAATGTGTTTCACTCAAAGGTCAATGAGAATGATATATGAGGGGACACCCAGAGAGTAACGCATCTGCAACATATGTATCAAGTCCAGCAAAAGAAGCCCAGGATAAGTAAATACCAGGGACCAATAGTTTCTTTTACTGAGGTAGACCTGGATATGGTGCAGCATCTACACAACGATGCCCTAGTGATAACTCTGAATATTGGAGAATACGAGGTGAGGCATATACTGGTTGATCAAGGCAATTCTTGTGACATCATGTATGTTAGATGTTACAAGGAGCTTGGCCTTCACCCAGATGATCTAGAACAATCTGACAGCCCGATCGTTGGATTCAATGGGATGCCGACATGCCCTCCCCTTACAATGTTATTTTGGGAAGACCATGGTTGCACGCAATAAGGGTTGTTCCTTCAACATTGCACCAGTTGTTACGATTCCTAACCAAATAGGGGATTTAGGAGGTCAGAGGGGATCAGGTGCAAGCAAAAAATTACTCCGTGGCAATAATAAAGTCCATCTGTAACATATGGGAAGCAGAGACAGTGGAAATCGAGAACGAGGACATGGAGGTCCTAGATGATGTCGGCAAAGAACCAGCTGACAAGAGTGAGGAAGCTTTGAAGAAGATTCTGGTTCAAAAAGGTGATGAAGAGCACTTCTTCCTTCTCAGCTCAAGCTTAGCCAAGGAGGAGGAAAATGAGTTGGAGACTTTCCTGCAAGCAAACATAGAAGTGTCTGCCTAGATGCCCTATGAGACGCCAGGCATTAACCCCGAGGTCACTTATCATAGGCTCAATGTGGACAGGTTGGCTAAACCCGTCATCCAGCGAGCAAGAAGGCCGACATTGACACATGTGGAAGCAGTCGAGGAGGAAGTGGATAAGCTGTTAGAAGCCCAGGCCATTCGAGAAGTGAACTACCTTACATGGCTGTCCAACACGATGGTAGTGAAAAAGAAGAACGGCAAGTGGAGGATTTGTGTGGACTTCACCAGCTTAAATAAGGCTTGCCCCAAGGACAGTTTTCCACTGCCCAAGATTGATCAATTAGTATATGCCACTTCAAGGCATAGGAGGATGAGTTTTCTAGACGCGTACAGAGGCTACCATCAAATAGCAATGTATGCCCTAGATGAGGAGAAAACGACATTCATCACCCCAAAAGGACTCTATTGTTATAAAGTGATGCTTTTCAGGTTGAAGAATGCAGGAGTAACCTACCAGAGATTGGTGACCAAGATGTTCAAGCATCTGATTGGGAGGGCAGTAGAAGTCTACATCGATGACATGGTCGTGAAGACCAAGGAACCAGGGAATCATCTGACAAACTTGCAGGAGGTCTTCGATATCCTGAGATCATATCGGCTTTGGCTCAATGCCTCCAAATGTGCATTTGGACTTAGATCCGGTAAGTTCCTGGGGTACCTGGTTACCAAGAGGGGCATTGAAGTAAGCCCAGATCAGATCAAGGCCATCATTGACTTGAAAAGCCCAACAAAAGCCAAGCAGGTCTTGATTTTCACCGACAAGGCAGTAACCCTGAACAAGTTTATCGGTCGAAGTTCTGATAAATGTAAACCATTTTTTCAATTGTTGAAGAAGGCTACAAATTTTTTGTGGACAGAAGAATGCGTAGTCATCCTTACCGACTTGAAAAGGTACCTGACAACAGCTCCAGTTTTGTCAACTCCAATACTTGGAGAAGAACTATTCTTGCACTTAGCGATATCAGACCACGCTGTCAGCACAGTGGTAATCCGCGTAGAGGAGGGGGAACAAAAGGCAGTATACTACGTGAGCAAGCCCTTGGCAAGTGCAAAAACTAGATACCTGCCCTTGGAGAAGTGAACACTAGCTCTAATGATGGCTTCCAAAAAGTTAAATCACTACTTCTAAGCCCACAAGATTGTGGTGCTGATTGAGCATCCCCTGAAGTCCCTGTTGCAGCATAAAGATTTGACAAGCAGAGTAGCTAGATAGGCAGTGATGCTGGGCCAATACGACTTGGAATTTAGGCAAAAAACAGCAATTAAGGGCTAGATTCTGGCCGACTTTGTGGCCGAGTTCACTCTTGGTGCCATCCCAAGGCGGGCTCCGGTGAGCCGCGGCTTAGGATGTCTAGGAGAACAAGAGGAAACCCAACTAGGGCCAAAGAACCCTACACTAGCAGCGCAGAAAGAAGAAGAGAAACCAAAGTCCTTCGATATCTACATCAGAGACTCTTTCCAGCTCTTTGTCGACGAAAACTCAAACCGGCAAGGAGTAGGGGCAGGAGTAGTGTTAGTATCGCCAGATAGGCGAATGATAGAGCAATGTAGCCGCTTGCGGTTCAAAGCCTCAAATAACGAAGCAGAGTATGAGGCGCTGATTGCGAGGCTGAAACTAGTAGCAGCCATAGAAGTCGACAAGATAATGGTATTTTGTGACTCCCAACGTATTGTAAATCAAGTAACGGCCGAATATACAGCCCCGAGATGAAAGGATGATAGCCTATGTCAAGGAGGTTATCAGGCTGCTAACACTGTTTGAGAATTGCCAACTACAGCAGGTTAGTCGAGATGATAATAGTCATGCCGACGCCTTGGCTAATCTGGCCAACGCGATGAAATCAAGTGAGGCAAGAACAATAATGGTGGACTACTTGTTAGGCCTAAGTATAGAGTCCCTCATCACAGAATACGAAGCAATGTGTGTAGAGATGGGTCCAAGATGGATAGACGCCATAATTGTGTTTCTATAAGATGGCAGGCTGCCAGCAGATAAAAAGAAAACACACAAAATCATATTGAAATCGACCAAGTTCTGCTTGTCAGCAGAAGGCCATCTCTACACAAGGTCCTTCACTGGGCCCCTTTTGAGATGTGTGCATTCATCCCAGGTTGAGGACTTTCTGTACGAAATCCATGAAGGTGTATGTGAAAGCCATTGATCAGCTTACTGTCAAACTGGTTACCATTGTCTGCCACAATGGCTCTTGGAATCCCAAACCTGGTGATTATATTCTTCTAGATTAAGTTATTCACATACACATCTTGGATTTTGGCCAAGGGTTCAGCCTCGACCCACTTTGTGAAGTAGTCAATTGTCACCAGTAGGAACTTCCTTTGTCCAGTTACTTGGGCAATTACCCAACAAGATCCATTCCCCACTAGGCAAATGGCCAAGGACTAGATATTGTATTCAGGTCTGTAGCTGGCTGGTGTATCAAAGGTGTAAACCTTTGACACTTCTCGCATTTCTTCACGTAGGCTTCAACATCCTTCTACATGTAGGGCCACCAATACCCCTAAGATATGGCCCTATGAGCAAGTGATCTGCCCTTTTGTGCAAAATATAATATCAAAAACTATTATTCTAACCCCAGCTTCTCCTAGAGCAGCGGTCAAGTAGAAGCATCCAACAAGACCATCTTGGATGGGATCAAGAAGAGGCTGGAAGCAGCCAAGGGAAAGTGGGTAGAAGAATTACCCAATATGCTGTGGACATATCAGATTATGCCGAGAAGATCTACTGGAGAATCTCCTTTTGTCATGGCATATGGCACTGAAGTAGTCATCACACTTGAGGTTGACATCCCTGGCATCAGAACCCAATGAGTAGAGAATAGAAAAAATGAGGCATTCCTTACCCGAGATCTTGACCTGATAGAATAAAGAAGAGAAAGGACAGCAATTCGGCTGAGGGCGTACCAACAGCAGCTAGCTCGGGCATACAACAAAAAAGTCAATCCCAGGGAATTTCAGATTGGGGACCTCATCCTAAGGAAGATGGTCGACAACAAGAAGGATCCTAAGGAAGGCAAACTTGGCCCAAACTGGGAAAGACCTTATCGAATCATCTCGATCGCCGGCAATAAAGCACATCAGTTAGAAGACACTAATGGAAAGGAGTTGCCAAGGCCATGGAACACCAACAATTTAAAGTTTTTTTACCACTAGTTTTTGTTTTTTGAGATTTATGTAATGATTTTATTAGTCGAAGTTTTAATAAAATGCTATTTTGATTTTGTTTTTATGAATTATTGTTAAAAAACTTGTGCGATAGGACTGAATAGTCTTATGATGATCTTTCAGAATGAAACATGATGACTAACTTAGGCTCGCCATATGGTAGAGTTGAACTCAACTTACCCTATGGTAGAGTTGAACTAAGTTGGCACTGTTTTTGAATGAAACATGACGAATAACTTAGACTTGCCATATGGTAGAGTTGAATTGAGACTTGCCATATGGTAAAGTTGAACTAAGTTAGTGATGTTTCAGAATGAAACATGATAAGTAACTTAGACTTGCCATGACGGCAGAGTTGAACTAAGTTTAATCTAGTCAGATTAACAGAGACACCGAGGTGGAAAACCTCGCCTAAGATTTGTTTGAATCAGACTTCGGCAAAAATTAGAGATGCATGCTTAATGTGAACATAAGTGGTACTTAGGTTCACATTAAGGGGCAAGGAGCAGGAATGAGGAATAGGCTTGACACTTGTTAAAAAAATTTCAAAAATTTTAACAGTTGAAGTCAGTCGAGGTAACAATCTCTACACCCTAGTCCCTTTAATAAAAAGAGAGAGCACGTTGAGGGCTTCGTTCTAATCGGAGAAGTTCGTGTTTTCGGCTCCGTCGAGTTCTACCCATCTTTCCTTTGAGTCTTCTTCTTTGAGGTAGGAATTACTTTGACTCTTTTTATGATTTTTAACTTAATTATTTGTCTTTTAAAAAGGATATGGTGATTTGAGGATTTTGATAAAAATCTAGAGTTTTGGTTGGAAATCGAAAGTGGAGTTTTCAAAATGGGTTCTCGAATATGTATATGGATTTGTAAATGTGGCTGAGTTTGGGGTTGATCTTTAAAGAAAATGGATTTTGCCTTAATTTGTGAACATTTGATTTTGTAAAGAGAAAAACGGAATTGACGTTGGTTTTATGAAATTAGAACGATGATGATAATGGTGGTAGAGTTAGATATGAATTATCACTCCTATTTGGAAATGTTGGAAAGTATATCTGTATTGAAAATTATTTATCTGTTTAGAGAAATCTGTTTTGGGTTATCAGTGGAGAATAGTTATGATTGCTGTAAAAATTGCATTAGAATTAGGTGAATTGAAACTGATTTCTCATCCATTTGCATTGAGTATTGTAATATATTTAACATATTGGAAATGTTTAATGTTTTGAGAAAAATGGCTGAATAACTTGATGAATCTAGGTAGAGAGTGTAGTTGTGGTATTAAGTTGGCCAGTGTGTCCTTGGTGAAAGTCCAGAAACTCGCATGGATAGGTGCCAAGCCTTCCGATTAGTACTGATAAAAATGGCAATTTGTGGTTCTTGTAGCCAACTTTCAAACACATCCTAGAGATTCCTAGTGTTATATTCATTGCTCTATTTTTTGTTATAAAGGAAATGATTTCATGAATTGTGATATAAACTGGCATCGCATGGTTTTGGAAAGAGATACCAAATGTTTTGACACGAGTATTGCATATTGTAAACACCCCATTTTTTACGGCCTTTAAGACTTGGGCGCCACTGATTGATCACTTAATGATGAATGCATACGCTTGTCAAATGCTCGATTGTCTCAGCAGGAAACCTCAATTTACAAACCATGTGCCTTGTTTTGGACCAAAACAGTGATTTTTCAAGCCTGAGCATCCAAGGACCTGCAAACCCACTAGTGTGGCCTGCTGGCCACTAGTGCAAAAAATCAGATATTTTCTGCCATCTGTCTCCACAGATACATGCATCATTCCAACTGTGTTTGTAAGGATATTTTTGGGGGTCTCTCATATATTTCTATATATAGATGACCCTCTCTTTTTTTATAGAGGTTAGAAAAAATTTTGAATTTAGAAAATTTTGGAGAGCAAAATTTTGGAAATTTTTTCTCTCTTTATAATTCTCTCTCTCTCTTGCAACTTGCATAACCTTTTCCTAGGCACTCTAAACCAAACCTAGAGAGTTCCTTACTGAGGTGATTTGAGCTTGTATTTTAGCTCTTGAGGCACTTGAGAGTGTGAAATAATGGTTTGGAAATTCAAAGGATCATTCATTTTCAAGAGGTATACATTCTAGTTCTTTTATACCATCTTCTTCTCATCTTTTCTTGTTGTTTTTAAGCTGTTTATTACCAGTGTTTTTGGGCTGGAACTTATGGTTTAAGGCCATTAAAGGTAGAGATTTTTGAAGATCTAAAGGAAAATTTGTCTCAGTTTTCCTAAGGATATGGGTTCTAAAGCAAATCCCAAACCTAGAACTACAGAAACCAGAATCAAAGGCCAAGGATCTGAAAACAAGCAAGAAAAAACAGAGTGTGATTCAGGGTCAAGACGGAAACAAAGAAAAATAACAATGTGGCAAATGTAGTAACGTGGAATAGTGGTTCAAAAACATGATTCAATGAAAATTTGAAAAAAAACGTGAATCAAGAAGTACAGTCAGAGGCATTTTGCAAGCATTAGTTCATGACCTCTAAGTAATTGAGTACAAGGCAATGAGAAACACAAAGAGAAACATGGCAAGATTCAAAAACAAGAGTAAAGATTCAAAATCACCATTTCAGTGACGTATAAAAAGCAGTGATGCATAATCAAAAACATAATCGAAGCAAATAGTGATTCAAGATCCAGACACAAATACCGTTTGTAACATATGATTAATTACAGATACAGTGTAGCCATGCGGCGAAATTCAAAGAAAAAACATGTTGGAGGAACGATAAAAGAACTGAAATTGACAAGAGGAAATTGAGGACTTACCGAGTGAAGCTGACAAAATTGACACCGGAATGAGGCTCGCCGGAGACAGACGACATGAGTGATTAGAAGCAAACGACGAAAAGCTCGCCGAAAAAGATGAATGCAATGGTTGCAGATAACTCGAAAGCACAGCAACGGAGGTTTGAAAATATAGAAAGGGAAAATTTTGAGCAAGAGAATGAAATCAAATTTGCAGAAAGCGAAGGGTCGAAGAGAGAGAGAATGGATTTTTGTCAAAAAAAAATGAAAAGGCGACAAAAATGCAATGAAGTGCCTCGGACGACGTGACTGTCAGGCAGCGCGGACAGAAATGACGCGGCCTGCTAGCACGTGTCAGGTGCGAACCAATGAGAATGGAACACGTGGAAAAAACAGTTGAAAAGACTGTGCGTAACAGCTCATGCGCAGTAGAAACTCTTGCAATTCTTGAAGTAATGAGGCCATGATCTCGGCCAGAGAAGCAATCTCAGTCGAGATATGTAAAGAACTTGAGAATTGGTTATTGGTTTTTGATAAAATGGGCAACTGAATCTTAGTTACTTGAAGCCGATGAGTCATAATCTTGGTCAGAGTAGTATCTGAGTTTTGAGCCAACGTGTTGGTTAGACAAACGATGTAGGTTCCATCACCTCAGATTGCTGAGGTAATAAAACCTAGGGAGCAATTGTGAGGACATATTTTGTGAATAATAGTACGTGGTCAAGGTGACGCCGAAGTGTAAACCGAGGTGCCACATGGCCTAGTCATGTTACCGAGATGATCTCAGCTAGGCTGCAGTTATCTCCAAAGATACCAGAATCCGAGATAAGCAGATAAGGGACAAGAGTCCTAGAATAGAGGAGGATCTCAACCTAGATAAAGATAAGGCTCAATAAGAGTTTATCTCTATCTAAATGATGGTCCAGGATAAGTACTGAGCTTGAGTCCATTGAAGTGAGGCTTCTAAAGGGATCAGGTCACTGCTGGTTATAAAAGTAAGGCACTCTCGTGGGTCTGAAGTAAATTCTTTCTTGTGAGTTTAAGCACTATTTGCTATCTGTGAGAAATATTATTTTACTAACTTGATCATCGGAGTGCTCCTAGGTGGACGAACCACCGTTGAATTCTCACTGTCTTGTTACAAGTTTGTTAGGCTCAATTTATTTTGTCGGTGCTCTCCAGTTGAGTTCCCCCGTTTAATTGTGTGGTCAAAAATCAATACCCACATTAGTATTGAAAATAGAGTGCTATTTGATAAAATTCTAAGTGTTGAATTAAAAATAAGTTGTTTGATATGTATAAAATCAAATTTGAAATTTATTATTTTTAAATTATATATTTTAATTTTTATGTTGTAATGATGGTGGTGGTGACGGCGGCGGTGGAGGCGGCGACGACGGTAGTAAATAATGGTGGTGTTTATGGCAATAATGACAATGGTGATGAAGGTAATGGTAGTAGTAGCGGCAACGGTGCCATTATGGTAGTGGTGGTAGCAGTAATAATGGTAGTGGTGGTACCAGTAATGGTGATAGTGGCGGTGGCATAGTGGTGGTGGTGATTGTAGTGGTGGTGGTGGTAGTTATGGTAGTGGTGCTGGTGATTGTAGTAGTTGTGGTGGTAGTTATGGTAGTGGTGGTGATGGCGGTGGCGGTGGTATGGTGGTAGTTGTAACTCCCCAAATTTCTAGCCCAAATGATAAGACAACAACCATGGCTCTTTCAAGGTAAACCGAATATAAATCTCCAAACTTACATTATATGATACAATAGTTCTTCATGCAACAGTACATTAATCTAACAACAAGTAAATAAACAAATAAATACCCCCAAGGGTTTACAAGTTTCCAAGGCTTGAGCCTGGTTACACAAAACAGTTATTCAAACCCACACAAACACAACCCTTGATTTACACACAGAGTCACAGCAAAATGAGAGCATTGTACTCCCAATACACATACTTCCACTCCCCTAGTTGGGTGGGATCACCACATCTTTTCCTGCACAAAAATCCCGTAGGGTGAGCATAAAGCTCGGTAGGAAATTCTTAACAAAGTATATACATTTTATACAAGTTTCAAGAGATGAAATGCACATGCTATGCTATGCCCTTTTTTGAAGATAAATCACATTTTCATCTTTTAAAAACCATCATGCTCAATAATATCATGTAATTTCAATTGTTCAAAACTTAACAATTTATTTCAAGTGCGGTAAATACGACTCTGGTAATCCCTAGGTCGGTGTCTGCAAGTAGACTATATAAGTACTACCAAATTGTAATTTTTACCGGTATTAACCGGAAGGCTCGACACCTATCCGCGTGGGTTTTCGGTCTTTCACCCCAGACTCTCAGGCCAACTTATTCAATATCATCTACACCACCTATCAAGACTTACCAACGTATTTATCCCAAAACCATTCCATGAAAACTTGTTTCTAACATTCTTTTCTCAATGCAAGTTTTCAAATCAACTTTCAAAGTTTAATGTAATCAAATAAATTGATATGCTAATTTCACAAGATGAATATAAATACTTTTATTTCAATTCATCATTCAAGGAATAACATAATTCCCTCTTCTCAGGTATCATCGACAATTAGTTATTTCAAGACTATTTCAACGTTTTGAACAATAATTTCCAAAATGAATAACAATTCTCATATTCCCTGAAATTCATCATTTATATAAATATAAATAAGAAATTTTCCAAACATCCATTTATTTTGACACACAAAATAAACATAACAATATCATTCATGGATTTTCAGTCTCTTTTAAAAAAAATTCCCAAATTATAGGTTTCTCACCAAAACTATACAACTCAAATCTTCTGAAAAAAAACTTTCCAAAATCATTTTTTCTTCAATCAACGAAGATCAAAACCCATAAGATCATTTTAAAAGAACAGAGACAAACCCACTTTCAAAATTGCTCAACTTCTTGAATCAACAATTAATTTTTAAAGCTATCAAAAGATGATTTTGAAAATCATATAGATCTTGCAAAAATATATATATAACTCTAAAAAAATCCCTATCTCAAGTTTTGAAGAAGAAATGAAATGAAACCCCTAAAATCAACGGTGTCAAAACTCGATCTTCACCGCACACAACAAAGCCCTTGAGAAGTTAACCAACTTTAATGAATGACTTATGGTAGAACTCTAATTGATCTTGAGAAATCAAGGTTTTGATCCAATTTGGCGTAGGGAAATGCAGAAAGAAGGAAGAGGAAAGGGTTTTTAGAGAGAGATATACAAAAGTGATCTGAAATATCAGATTCATGAACTGATATAACATGGTCCGCTCGAGTGTAGAAAACTCCGCTCGAGTGTCAAATACACTTTCTTAGTACTTTTGCAGACAAGTCAAACTTCTGGAACCAAACATTCTCCGCTCGAGCGCATAAACGGCCGCTCGAGCGGACAAGCAACTTCTAATGCATTTTGCATTTTGCATTTTTATTTCGGGGGCACTGTCCCTCAACCCCGCCAGGGCGCTGCCCTAGGACCCGCCAAGTGGAGCTGCCCCCTGGACCCCCACGAGTTGACCGGGCAGCTCGCTCAATCCCCGCCAAGGCGCTGCCCTTGGATACACCAAGGGGTGCTGCCCCCTGGACACCCGCGAGCTGACCGGGCAGCTCGATACTCGACATACTCAGCGAAATGGCAAAACTGGGATCGCTACAACCATCCTCCCTTAAAGAATTTCGTCCCCAAAATTTCAAATCAAACTACCCAAACAAAGGGTTTCTAGCGATCAAAACCACACTATTTCATTTTTAAATCACAATACTAACTCTCAACCAAATTCCACCATTTCCACTATCGTTATCTCATTAACAACAACCTCCCAAATACGCATAAACATTAAATTTCCCAAAAAGTAATGGCAACTCTAAACAACCTTATGCTTAAAACAACTACGCACATATCAACATGTGGTTAACAACTTTAAATACGTTTCCCTCAACACTAGGGAATATTACAAAGAAAAGCAACTTAAGTATTTTCAAATAAATCCGGATATTTGGAGCGGACTTCCGCCTCCCGTTCCCATGTCGCTTTTTCAACCCCATGGTGTCTCCACAACACCTTTACCAACGGTATAGTTTTGCCCCGTAGCACTTGCTCCCTGGTATCTAATATTTGAACCGGTCGTTTTTCGTAAGAGGCGTCCTCATCTACCTCCAAGTCAGCCCAATCAAGCACATGAGAAGGGTCGGGTTCATGCTTTCTAAGCATAGCTACATGAAACACGTTGTGAACTCCCGAAAGTTGTGGCGGCAAAGCTAATCGGTATGTCACTTCCTCAATTCGCTCTAAGATCTCAAAAGACCCAATGAACCTTGGAGATAATTTACCACTCTTACCAAATCTCATCAAACCCCACCTTGGTGAGATTTTTAGAAACACATGGTCACCAACTTCAAAAGATAAAGGTTGTCTTATCTTATCGGCATAACTCTTTTGTCGGCTTTGGGCTATAGCTAACCTCTTCCGAATGAGAACAACTTTCTCGGTTGTCTCTCTAACAATTTTTGGACCCAGTAACGGTGCATCACCCACTTCGGCTGAACAAACCGATGATCCACAAGGTCGGCCATACAAGGCCTCAAATGGTGCCATCTCAATACTAACTTGGTAACTATTATTGTAAGCAAACTCAATCAATGGTAAGTGTCTTTCCCAAGGCCCCTTAAAATCAAGGACACAAACTCTAAGCATATCCTCCAAAATCTGAATGGTACGTTCTGACTGTCCATCGGTTTGAGGATGATAAGCGGTGCTAAGAGTCAACTTATTTCCCAACACTTCTTGAAGGCTTTGCCATAACCAGGCAGTAAAACGAGGATCCCTATCCGACATAATAGTCACAGGGACTCCATGAAGTCGAACTATCTCTCTAATGTACAACTCTGCCAAGCGTTCAACTAAGTCGCTGGTGCATATCGGAATGAAATGGGTAAACTTAGTCAACCTATCAACAATCACCCAAACGGCGTCATTGCCTCGTTGTGTTCTAGGAAGCCCAACTACAAAATCCATGGTAACACGCTCCCATTTCCACTCGGCTATCGGTAAGGGTTGTAACAAACCCGCTGGTCTTTGGTGTTCGGCCGTCACTTGTTAACAAGTAAGGCACTTCGATACAAATAAAGTGACATCCCGTTTCATACCTCTCCACCAAAACTGACCACTAAGATCATGATACATTTTACTGCCTCATGGGTGTACCGCAAGGCGTGAGTGATGGAACTCCCGAAGTACTTCCTCTCTACAAGATTCTGGTACAAACAAATGGTCTAGATAACGTACACTCAGATCCAAGTGAACGTTCAAACCTTTCTCTTCCTTTCCATTGGAAATCTTAACACGGATTGATTCCACATCATGGTCTCCTCGTTGTGTCTCTATGACCTTACTAACCAAGGTAGGTTGAGCATTCAAAGTAAACAAGGTAGCACTCTCTCCGAACTCAGCCAAGTGCAAATCAAACTTGCCACTAACATCTAGCATATCCCATTCCCGAATGGCCACACTTGCCAAACTACTCACAGATTTTCGACTCAAAGCATCGGCCACCACATTGGCCTTCCCTAGATGATAGTGTAACTCGAAGTCATAATCCTCCATAAATTCCATCTACCTCCATTGTCGTAAATTCAAGTCTTTTTGAGAAAACAAATACTTTAGACTCTTATGATCGGAGAAGACTTCAAACTTCTCACAGTACAAGTAATGCCTCCAAATTTTCAAAACAAAAATCACCGCTGCTAATTCTAGATCATGGGTGGGGTAATTTTTCTCATGAGTTTTCAATTGTCGTGAACCGTAGGCCACAACTTTTCCCTCTTGCATCAAAACATAACCAAGTCCATCTCCAGACGCATCACAATAGACAGTGTAATTCAAACCCCTTTCCAAAATTATCAAAACCGGTGCGGTAATTAATTTAGTCTTAAGCTCTTGGAATGACTTTTCACAAGTCTCACTTCACGCAAATTTGATACCCTTCCTAGTCAACCTAGTCAAAGGTGCGGCTAGTCTAGAGAAGTCCCTTACAAAACGTCGATAATACCTCGCTAATCCCAAGAAACTCCGGATTTTAAAAACATTCTTGGGTTGTTCCCAATCCTGTACGGCATCTATCTTTAAGGAGTCCACAGTCACTCTCTCTCTAGACACTACATGCCCCAAAAACTTCACCTCTGTTAACCAAAACTCGCATTTTTCAAATTTGGCATACAATTGGTGCTCACTAAGTAAACCCAGGACTATCCGCAAGTGAATCTCATGTTCCTCTTCAGAGGTTGAATAAATCAAGATGTCGTCCACAAAGACGACCACAAAACGGTCCAAGTATTCCCGAAAAATTCTGTTCATCAAATCCATAAAGGAAGCCGGTGCATTGGTCAACCCAAAAGGCATTATAAGGAATTCATAGTGGCCATAACGAGTACGAAAGGCCGTCTTCTGAATGTCCTCCTCCCCGACTCTCAACTGATGGTACCCCGACCTCAAATCTATTTTTGAGAAGCAACGAGACCCTTTAAGTTAGTCAAATAAATTATCTATTCTGGGCAGAAGATACTTGTTCTTAACTGTAACTCTATTCAACTTGCGGTAATCAATACACAACCGCAATGACCCATCCTTTTTCTTCACAAAGAGAGTCGGCGCTCCCCAAAGCGATGTACTAGGGCGAATGAAACCCTTGTCTAAAAGTTCTTGGAATTGAATCTTCCACTCATGCAATTTGGCGAGTGCAAATCTATACAGTGACATGGAAATCGGTGCCGTGCCAGGTACTAATTCAATGGAGAACTCAATCTCCCGGTGAGGTGGTAAACTAGTAAGATCTTCTGGAAAGACATCCAGGTATTCACAAACTACCCTTGGTAACTCAACACGAGCCCCAACACTCTCACTATCCAAGAGAGTTGCAAGAAGGCCACTAAGCTTGTTCCTACTACGAGGGTCAATAACTGGCGATAAGGCTCTATTAACTCGGTTCCCCAGAAAATAGAAACAATCACCACCCGAAGTGCACACTGTAACTCTCTGACGGTAACAATCAATCACAGCTTGATAAGAACACAACCAGTCCATGCCTAAAATGACATCAAAACTCGACATATCTAGCAACACAAAAGCAAACGGAAGTCGACGCCCGACAACTTCTATTTCACAATCACGACAACCCCGGTCTAAATCAACTGTACCCCCAACAAGTGACTCTACTCGGAGTTGAGGCACTAACCATGCTACTTCTAACCCCAATGCAGAAGCAAATGCAGTAGATATAAATGAATGAGACGCACCCGTGTCTATCAATACATTAAACAAAGAATTACACACAACAAAAAGACCTCTTACAACTGAGGATTCTGGCAACTGCTCTGGCACGGTAACAGCATACACGCGCCCCTGTGACCCCTGATTGACTTACTCCCCTCTCGGAGCATAGGCCTGTTGTACTGACTAAGCCGAAGCGGCTCCCTGATTAACTCACGAAGCTTGGACTGATTCAGCTTACTAGTGGCTCTGAGTCTTCCTCGACCCTGATGCGCCTCCCAACTGTGGACAAGTTCTCTTCATATGCCTCGGCTAACCACACTGATAACAATTAAACCCTTGACCTTTATTCTGAGATTGAGACTGACTTTGAGATCGGTTAGGTGGTGGTACTATTAACTGCCTGCCTCCCTTCTGTGGGCATGAGAAGGCTTTGTGACCCGGTTGGCTACACTTGAAACACGAGAAGCTACTCGATGCACTTTTTCCCGGACCCGCACTAGGCAAAAGAAAAGTGGATCTAGACTGTTGTGGTTGGGACTGGGATGGATAGGCGTTCCTGCTCTTTTTGTTATGCCTATAGTCTCCTTGAGACTCTTGGCCCCTAGACCTCGAACTCCGAAGCCTCTCCTTCTCGGCTTGTATGGAAATTTCTACGTGTGTCGCCGTTTCCACAAGACGGTCATATTCCCGAATCATATTTCTGACAAGCTTGAACATAATTTTTGTTTTCAATTTCTTCTCAAATTCAATGCAACGGCGCTCTTCTGTTGCCACCAACTCTAGTGCAAATCTAGACAAACTAGAGAAGACCGCCTCAAACTCGGCCACGGGCATGTCGAGTTGTTTGAGGTCTTTAAACTCTTGCCTCAATCTCTCCCTAGCAGTGGGAGGTATGTACTTATCTTGAAAAATAACCGCAAAGGCTCCCCATGTCGGCACCACTCTACCCTTGGCATATTTTCACCGTTAACCCGCGTCTCCCTTAAGGTAGTAACTCGCTAGAGTCACTCTTAGTTCACTATCTTCGATGTGAAGCATCTCAAATGTCTTCACAGTTTGTTCGAGCCATTCATCCGCTTTCTTGGGCTCGGGACCACCATGGAACTCATCCGGTTTGGCTCGCAAGAACTCTCTAGTAAGGAAACTCGCCCTCGACTCTGCGGTGTTCTCTCGGGCTTGATTCTCCACCCTCAACAAGTTCATAGACTCTCTTAAAGCCCCTGTCATTTCTCGAGCTAGGGCCCCTATTGCGGTTTGACCCGCTTGTCCCGGGATTCCCACATGCCCCACTTGTTCAGCCATATTAGCTTGGCCGGACTCTTCCTCTTGCACCGGAACCTCATGGACCGGTACCTCATGCACACCTCGGCGAGCCCTACCACGCCTCCCGCCTCTATCACCACGAGTTTGACCTCTTCCTGACATCCTATAAATGACAATATAATTAATTTAGCACACTAACCCACACGTGCCAGCAACTTGCCTCACACGTTTGATCACAATAATGCTATATATTTCTCTACCATATAGCAATTAAATTTCACCCCACATAAGCACTTAGTCATGTAAACACATACGGATTATACTCTTATGATGAGATTCGTCCCACGAAAAACCAAGAATTCTTAGTAGAACCAGTATTGATCAAGTACCCTTCTAATAAGATCTCAAGGAATTTAACAGGCATAAACAACATCTCAAAAGTCCAATCCCATACTCATTTAGTCACATAAGCATGTTATCACATAGTCACAAAATGCATAACACTTCCTAAGCATTCTAAATGAACCCATTGTGGTTAAACAACCACTTCCCACGAGCTCAAAATATTCAAACCCGGTAGCTCTGATACCAAGTTGTAACGCCCCAAATTTTTAGCTCAAATGATAAGACAACAATCATGGCTCTTTTAAGGAAAACCAAATATAAATCTTCAAACTTACATTACATGATACAATAGTTCTTCATGCAACAATACATTAATCCAGAAACAAGTAAATAAACAAATAAATACCCCCAAGGATTTACAAGTTTCCAAGGCTTGAGCCTGGTTACACAAAACGGTTATTCAAACCTACATAAACACAGCCCTTGGCTTATACACAGAGTCACAGCAAAATGAGAGTATTGTACTCCCAACACACATACTTCCACGCCCCTAGTTGGGTGGGATCACCACATCTTTTCCTGCACAAAAATCCCGTAGGGTGAGCATAAAGCCCAGAAGGAAATTCTTAATAAAGTATATACATTTTATACAAGTCTCAAGAGATGAAATGCACATGCCATGTTATGTCCTTTTTGAAGATAAATCACATTTTCATGTTTTAAAAACCATTATGCTCAATGATATCATGCAATTTCAATTGTTCAAAACTTAACAATTTATTTCAAGTGCGGTAAATACGACTCTGGTAATCCCTAGGTCGGTGTCTGCAAGTAGACTATACAAATACTACCAAATTGTCATTTTTACCAATATTAACCGGAAGGCTCGACACCTATCCGCGTGGGTTTTCGGTCTTTCACCCCAGACTGTCAAGCCAATTTATTCAATATCATTTACACCACCTATCAAGACTTACCAACGTATTTACCCCAAAATCATTCCATAAAAACTTGTTTCTAACATTCTTTTCTCAATGCAAGTTTTCAAATCAACTTTCAAAATTTAATGTAATCAAATGAATTGATATGCCAATTTCACAATATGAATATAAATACTTTTATTTCAATTCATCATCTAAGGAATAACACAATTCCCTCTTCTCAGGTATCCTCGACAATTAGTTATTTCAAGACTATTTCAACATTTTGAACAATAATTTCCAAAATGAACAACAATTCTCATATTTCCTGAAATTCATCATTTATATAAATATAAATAAGAAAATTTTCAAACATCCATTTATTTTGACACACAAAATAAATATAACAATATCATTCATGGATTTTCAGCCTCTTTTTAAAAAAATCCCAAAATTCTAGGTTTTCTCACCAAAATTATACAATTCAAATCTTTTGAAAAAAACTTTCCAAAATCTTCTTTTCTTCAATCAACGAAGATCAAAACCAATAAGATCATTTTAAAAGAACAAGAGACAAACCCACTTTCAAAATTGCTCAACTTCTTGAATCAACAATCAATTTTCATAGCTATCGAAAGATGATTTCGAAAATCATATAGATCTTGCAAAAATATATATATAACTCTAAGAAAATTCCTACCTCAAGTTTTGATGAAGAAATGAGATGAAACCCCCAAAATCAACGGTGTCGAAACTCGATCTTCATTGCACACAACGAAGCCCTCGAGAAGTTAACCAACTTTGATGAAAAACTTATGGTAGAACTCTAATGGATCTTAAGAAATCAAAGTTTTGGTCTAATTTGGCGTAGGGAAATGTAGAGAGAAGGGAGAGGAAAGAGTTTTTAGAGAGAGAGAGATATACAAAAGTGATCTGAAATATCAGATTCACAAACTTATATAACATGGTCCGCTCGAGCGTGGAAATCCCCGTTCGAGCGTCAAATATACTTTCCCAGTACTTTTGCAGACATGTCAAACTTCTGGAACTAAACATTCTCCGCTCGAGCGCATAAACGGCCGCTCGAGCGGACAAGCAACTTCTAATGCATTTTGCATTTTTGCTTCGGGGGCGCTACCCCTCAATCCCGCCAGGGGGCTGCCCCCTGGACCTCCGCGAGCTGACTGGGCAGCTCGATCCTCATCAGGGCGCTGCCTTTGGACTCACCAAGGGGCGCTGCCCCCTGGACCCCCACGAGCTGACCGGGAAGCTCGATCCCCAACATAATCAGCGAAGTGGCAAAACTGGGATCGCTACAGTAGTGGTGGTGGTGGTAACAGTAGCTATAGTAATGGTGGTAGTGGTCGTAATAGTGGCAGTGGCATGATGGTGGTGGTTGTGGTTGTGGTGGTGAGAGTAACTGTAACTGTAGCGGTAGCAGTAACGGTAACGGTGGTGGTAAGTTTATAATAGTGTATATTAATACTTATGTTTAATATTTATAAATTCAGTCAGAATTAAGTAAGTTTTATATGACTTAATTTTTTTAAAATTTTAGTAAAATTTTAAGAGACATTTAAATTTTTAAGTAATATCAATTATGGTTATTAAACGGACTTGATTGATTATCACTTAATCAATTCAATTTTAAGTGTTGAATCATGTTATCAAACACCCCTCCGTTGAGTACTTTATCCTTATAAAAAAAAAAAAAACACATAATTAGATCATATTTGTGTCAATAACTTATTTTTAAAATCATACTTACCGTTTACCCAAATTTAATCCGATAAAGTACCTATGAATATCTTATCAATATATATAATTTGTTACAAGGATGAAATACTTAACAAGCTCTATACATTGAATAGTTTGGATTATCAATGTGAATCCTATTGTGGGTTCATAGAAGTTCAACAGTACACTCCAGTTCAATTTGGGACTGAAAAGAAGTCATTGCCAAAATTTAAGTCCAAAATAAAGTAGAGAAAAATGTTCCATTAATACGTATATTTTTTATTTTTTTGCATTTTTATTTTAAAATGAACTTATTTGCGTCAATTCTGACATCGTTGAAGTTTGATTTATTTTCCAAGACATAAGTTGTAGTCACAAATATAACAATGCCTTGAAAGTTATTGTGACAATACTCGTTGCTAAAAGAGTTAATTATACAATTAGTTCTTATAATTTTAGTGAAGTATCACTTTAGTTTCCTTAATTTCAATTTAAACAATTTATACTTTTTAATTTTATTGTAATGTGATCTCTCCATTATATATTATTAACATTTTAAAATAAAAAAATATGTACTATACACAAAATTAGAGAGACCAAAAAAAATTTTGAATTTTATTTTGGTCTATTTAATTTTATACATGATCAGAGGCGGCTCACAGGGGTTGCGAGTAAAGCACTTGCTTTAGGCCTTGGTATAACAAAAGACTTCTTTTTGAGTTGAAATCTTATAGGTTAAAAAAAAAAAATAAGAATGTCAGTAGTTTTTTCAAACTAAAATAAGATTGTCAAATTTTCTGTCAAATTCATACATTGACTCTACACCCATGTGAGATCACATTCATGTGTAATTGATAAAAAAATTAGTGATTTAGTGGAGATTACACTCATAAAAGTGTATTTATATATGTACCAATAAAAGTCTATTTCCTACTCTCTCACACTTATGCTGTGTTTGGTTAAGGGATTTGAGGAGGGATTTGGGAAGGGAAATGGAAAAGGTAGGTGAAATGTGAAAAAAATATACCTACATTTCACATAGTTTCACATACCTTTTCCCTTTCCCTTTCCAAATCCCTTCCAAAATCCCCCAACCAAACACAGCATTAGGGATGAGCAACGGATATATCGATCCGTCTAAACCGACTGAATCAAACCGATCCGCCACATTTTGGACAGATGCGTGATGACGAGCGGATGGTTGCGGATTGATTTTTTTCAATCTGCCTAATTTTGGACGGATGGCGAATTTGAGGTTCCTTTGGCCGCAACTGAACCGTCAAACCGCGAGCACTCCTAATAATTTGAAACACTTTGTGTTTTCAATTGAAAAAAAGTTTAAATATTCTGTTGAATGCATTTTATTGAAAAAGAGTTTTCAACTTGAATATATTTTTTGAATTGAAAAAAATAAATATATTATTTATCTATATTTTTTATTTTTAAATCTAACTCTAAAAATAATAAATAAAAAAGATGACATATGCTAGTTGGTTTTTGTTATTAAAAATAGATATAGATGTAACAATACAGAGACATATAATCTCTACTACTACTCTGTTCATGGTTTTGGTGGTTTGCATTATTTTTATATTTTAAAATTTATAATATTTTATGTGAATGAGGCATGCTGTGATTGTAATATGTGGATGAGGCATGTAGTGATTGTAATACTTTTTTAAGTCATTGACTGTAATAAATATATATATTATTTTTTTTGAGGAAGTGCACAAATTGAATTATGTTGAAAATTTATAAAATTTTAAACCACAAAACCGATTTGCATCCATCCGTCAATTTGCTCAATCCATATTCGCCAGATTGGCGGACGGATACGGATTGATTTTCTCCAATCTGTCAATTTGGCAGACGGATGGCGGATTAGAGATTCCGTGACCACAACCGATCCGCGCCCACCCCTACTCACACTCATAAATTAAGAAGGGCAAATTACACAAATAATCCCTATATTTTGGGACTTGTGTCACTTTGGTCCCTGACTTTTCAATTGTAACACATTTGACCCTGAATTTTGAATCTTGTTTCAAATAAGGACAATTGAATATATAATTAGATTTTTCAAGGGTAAAATTGTCAATTTGATAAAATATAAATTAATTTGACAAAAATAAATGTCAAACAAATATTTTTGAATTTTTAAAAATTATTTCTACCTACTAAAAATAAAATTATGTAAAATTGATAAATCTTTTAGACATTTATTTATTTTTTTTACCAAATTAATTTTTATTATGTGTTTGGACTATGATCGTGTAAAATTAATTTAAAAAAATTAATCATGTAATTTTTATTAATTTTACATAATTTTATCATTCGTGGATAAAAATAATTTTAAAAAAATTAAAAATATATTTTTGACATTTATTTTTATCAAATTAGTTTATATTTTATCAAATTGACGATTTTACCCTTGAAAATCTAATAATATTTTCAATTGTCCTTATTTGAAACAAGATACAAAATTCAGGGTCAAATGTGTCACAATTGAAAAGTCAGGGACCAAAGTGACACAAGTTCCAAACTATAGGGACTATTAGTGTAATTAACCCAATTAAGAAAATAAAATTTAGTTAAAATTAAATATTCTTATAAATAATTTCATTAAGTAGATATTAATTTCACTAAATTTAACTTGGGAAAAAATTTAATTTTTACATATACTTGATATTTTTAACTAAAAATAAAATTTATAGACGGGACACATAAATACGACATGATAATATAAAATAATAAATGGATTAGATTAGAGCATATCTAATTTGTCACCAAATCTTGCATCAAATTTAAATTTGATAAAAATTTTAGTAAAAAAAAATCCAATATTATTTTATCAAACTTGTATTCTTTTATCTCTAGTAAAAGTTTATTTTAATGTTTTTGGCCCAAGAAAGAAGAAAACAAAACAAAATAAAAATAGCCTGATTTTAACTTTTTTTTCTTTAGGCCACGCATGTAGTTGACCCCGCCCTGCACATGATTTTTCCATTCAAAATTCTAACAACAATTAGGATTGCAAACAAATTAAGTGGAGTTAAGTTTGAATATGTTTAAATTTGTTTATTAAGATTTTAACGAACTTAAGCCAAGCTGGCTTAAGCTTGACTTGAGCTTGAATCTGTTCACAAGTCTTAACGAGTCAAAAAAATTATAAATTCATGCTTGCGTATAAAATTAAAGTTACAATTGAAACATTGATTATATAATTATATATACAATATATATAAACATACCAAAATAATTAATATCTTACCAAAATAATAATATCTACCACTACTATTATATAAATGTATTATCTATAGTTAGCTATTATTTATATATAAATAAAATTAGCTATTCTTTACATTTATATTATTTAAATATATAAATAACATATTTATCTTATTTTTTATACATTATTTAGTATATAAATAATATAGTTATTCTATTATTTAAATAAATATTGAACGAAGTAGCTAACAAGTCAAGTTTTAGTATGTTTTGGCTTATTTATTAAGATTTTAACGAGTACGAGTTCGAGTTCGAACGCAATAAAAATTTAACAAACCGAGTTCGAATGAGTTTGAGCTTGTTTACGAAAGGCTTTGTTTATTTGCAACCCTAACGACAACTGACCAAAGAACAATATTATAATAAAATTGAAAATATAAAATTTAAATTGTTCAAATTAAAATTTAAAGGAGCAAAGTATATTTTTTAGGGTAAATTACAGAAATGGTCCCTATAGTTTACCTGTGGTTTCATTTTGGTCCTTGCACTTCTAAATGTATCAATTTTGCCCTTGCAATTTGATTTTTTGGCTTGAACTGGTCCAATAGTTACTTGCCGTTGAGATTTTGGACAGAAATTACAATTTTGACTTTCTTGAATAATTTTGATTTTCTTGAATAATTTTGACTTTCTATTTTATTTAAAATTTTAATTAAAAAAATAACATATATTTTTATTGATATTTTATTTATTTGCACATTTATCCTTATTCAATCCATCCAACCAAACATTAGATTCACTAAAAATAGTCTTTTGTAGACATCTAATCCCATGAGAAAACAAACACGGGATACACATCCAATCCAACCAAATAGTCCGAGAGATTCACAGTCCCAGAATTCAAGTCCGATGGATTCTAATTCCCCATTTTCTAATGGTTTACTAAGTAATAGTATGATAGTAAAATAGATATTTCACACATTAGTCCCATAGGATACCAATCTTATAGAAATAATCTCACCACCCAGGATTATTTAGTCCCTCATATTAGGGATATGGAGTCCGATGGACTAAATTATTAATAAAAAATAATTTATTAACAATCATCCGAATCAAACGATGGACTAAATTAATAATTTATTATTAATTTAAAAATAATTTAAATTAACAACAATCCGAATCAAACGATGGATAAGCAATAAAAAATATAAATTTTAATTTATAAGGTCATAATTTTTAATTTATTATTTTTAATTAAATTAAATTTATAATTTATAATTTATATTTTTTATTAATATATAATTTTAAATTAACCACACTAAAAAATAATTTATAAATGTCTATATTTTTTATTAATATATTTATAAATGTCTATTTTAATAATAAATTATTTTTTATTAATAATTTAGTCTGCTAGACATGGAATCCGGCCGAACTCCATATCCCTCGTATGTAGGGATGGCAATTTGAACTTGGCCCGACGGGGACCCGATCCCCCGACCCCAATTTGAGCGGTTTTTTCCCGAAAAATATCTCCAACAGGGCGAGGATGGTATTCAAAAATTAATCCCCGACCAGTTTCGGGCCGGGGACGGGGATAAGTGTCTCAGCCCCATACCTGGCCCGTTCCCGTCCCCGTTTGTCCCCGAAGTGAAATTACTAGTTTACCCCTATATATATATATATATAAAACTCTCATTTCACTTGAGTCTCAAACCGACTTTCATTTCACTTTTGTGTCTCAAATCGAGTCTCTCTCTTTCTCTCTCTATCTCTCTCTCATGGTTCACCTCACCACCGTCCTCGCCTTTACTTCGGCGCAGCACGCAGAGTCCAGCGCCGTTTGTAGAGCTTGTGGCTTCGATTCTAGCCCCGCACCAGGTGGCTTCGACTCCACCGCCATTGTTAGAGGATTGGGGTTTCACCACGTCATCACCATTGACGAACTCTAGCAACGACGCCACAGAGAAGCCTGAACAGATCGTGAACCCATCTCTCTCTCTCTCTCTCTCTCTCTCTCTCTCTCTCTCTGTGTCCATTTTCTTATCATGTATTGTATGCAATATGTGTTCTTGATAACCCATGAGAGAATAGATCATGTAGGTATTGCTCTTCCTTGAGAGAATAGCTCTCTTATTTTGGGTTCAAGTTTTGAAACAATGATATTTCACAAAAAATTTAAAGTTTTTCTTCTGTTGATGATTGTTAGGATATTTTAGGATGATGATTGTTGTTCAATTTTAGGATGATGATTATTTTTGGGTTCAATTTTAGGATATTTTAGGTTGATGATTGTTGTTCTTGTGCGTATCGAACAGATCTGTCGGGGACTTTTCAGGGTCGGGAAAACCTGATCCCCGTTAGGGGGCGGGGGCGAGGGAGGTGATGGGTTCCCCGCTGGGGATAGGGGGCGGGGACGGGGACGGGGATTTTTTTACCTTCGGAGATCAGGGACGGGGAGTGTCATCCCCGGCCCCGCCCCGGCCTGTCACCATTCCTACTCATATGAGGGACTAAACAATCCGGGGAGGGGATTATTTCCATGGGATTGGTATCCCATGAGACTAATGTGTGAAATATCTATTTTACCGTCATACTATTACTTAGTAAACAATTAGAAAATGGGGAATTAGAATCTATCAGACTTAAATCTTGGGACTGTGAATCCCCTGGACTATTTGGTTAGATTGGATGTGTATCACGTGTTTGTTTTCTCATGGGATTAGATGTCTGAAAATGACTATTTTTAGTGAATCTAATGTTTAGTTAGACGAACTGGATAAGGATAAATTTGCAAAAGACTATTTTACCATTTTTCAATTGTTTACTAATAGCAATATTAAACATATCTTTAATATTTTAATTATTTTTAACTAGATTAAATAAAATTATATTATATTTTACTTTTTACACAATTAAATAAATTTATTTTTAAAAATTAAATAAATAAAATATCAATAAAAATATATGTTATTTTTTTAATTAAAATTTTAAATAAAATTATTTTAAAAAATAATAATAATTAAATAATAAAATTAAATAAAACAGAAAGTCAAAATTTTCCCGTGCGTGCTTTGCACGCATGGAATTTCTGTCCAAAATCCCAACCGCGGTTAACTATTGGATCAGTTCAAGCCAAAAACCAAACTGTAGGGGTAAAATTGATACATTTAGAAGTGCAGAGACCAAAATGAAACCACGAGTAAACTATAGGGGCCATTTCTATAATTTGTCCTATTTTTTAGTTAGTAAAATTTTACTTAAACTAAAGAACTAACAATATAATTTACCGGTGGTACTATATGCACCAATTAGTATACTAGTTATGACATTATTATTGATCCAACTCATTAATCACATTACAAATATTAAAAAAAAATTAAATTATGTCACATCATTAATTAGTATACTAATTAATACATATAGCATTATTCATAATTTACCCTTACTACAGTGCTTCATTAGCGAGGACAATACGTATCATTGCAAGAACATGTAACATTTCTTATTTATTTGCCATTAATCCCCTCACAAATAATTGCAACTACATTTTCTAACATGTTTTTTTGCTGCAGCTAAACTTGTCATCACTAGTCATCATAAAGAAACATAAAGAAACAATGTTACATATTCAAAAAATTTACATTTAAAATTTATCAAACAAATTAATATAATTTATAGATTTAATCTAATTGTAAGATTAACCTCATAATAATTTAATTTAGGCCAAAAATGATATTTTAGGGGTTGTTTGTCAGCGTTTTTGTTTTCTTTTTCTATTTTTGTTTTTATTTTTTTTTTAAAACAGAAAATGAAATTTGACATATTGTTTTCGTTTTTAAAAAAATGAAATTGAGTTCAAAAATTTCAAAAATTTTGAAAACACAAAAAAATTGTGCTTCATTTGTTTTTAAGATAAATTTTCACTTTCACTTCTCACCTACCACCTTCAACCAACACCCACCATCCACCAACCACCACCGGCCAACCTCCAGTGACTCTCTAAAGGATGGACAATCATCATTGTGATCTTCAGCCACCTTTTGGAATCCTGCTGGTCATCTCCCGTTCCCCGAAAACATCCGACCACTAACTTTGGTAGACACCTTCTGCTATTTGTCACTATCGGTCACCACATCAATCCACTCTCTATCTCCAGCCACTATGTCCAACAATATCACAAGCTATTTTAGTAATTTTTTTATTTTTCGACTAAAATATGAGGTTAAAAAAATTAATATGTTTAGGATAATTTTTTGATTTTTAAGGAAAGATGTGCAAAAAAATAAAGAAAAAATGAAATATTAAACAATTTTTAATTTTGTTACAATGTGATCTCTCCATTATGTACTAGTTGGTGTATGTAGCACTACCGTATAATTTTAGTGAAGTATCACTTAAGTTTCAGTAATTTCAATTTAAACAATTTATATTTTTTAATTTTGTTACAATATGATTCCTCTATTATATACTGTTAACATTTCAAAATAAAAAATATTATATACAAAATTAGAGAGACCAAAAATTTCTTTTGAATTTTATTTTGGTTTATTTAATTTTACACATTATCAGGGTCGGCTCACAGGGGTTGCAAGTGAAGCACTTGCTTTAGGCCTCGGTATAAGAAAAGACTTTATTTTGAGTTGAAATCTTATTAAAAAAAAAAAAGAAAAAGAAGAAGAATGTCAGGTGCTTTCTCAAACTAAAATAAGATTATCAAATTTTCTATTAAATTCATACATTGGCTCTACACCTATGTGAGACCATATTCATATGTATAATTGGTAAAAAAATTAGTGATTAGTAGAGATCACACTCATAAAAGTCTATTTATATGTGTATTAGTAAAAGTCTATTTCCTACTTTTTCACTCATAAATTAAGAAAATAAAATTAGTTAAAATTAAATATTTTTATAAGTAATTTCATTCAATAGATATTAATTTTACTAAATTTAACTTGTAGAGAAAAAAATTAATTTTTTCATACACTTACATTTTTAACTAAAAATAAAATTTATTGACAACACACATGAACAACACATGATAATATGAAATAATAAATGGATTAGATTAGAGCATATCTAATTTTTCACCAAATGTTGCATCAAATTTAAATTTGATAAGAATTTTTTTTAAAAAATCCAATATTCTTTCATCAAACTTGTATTCTTTTATCTCTAGTAAAAGTCTATTTCAATATGTTATTGGCCCAAGAAAAAAGAAAACAAAACAAAATAAAAATAGCTTGATTTTAATTTTTTGCTTTAGGCCACACATGTAGTTGACCCGCCCTGCACATGACATTTTTCATTCAAAATTATAAATTCATACTTGCAAATGAAATTAAAGTTACTATTGAAACATTGATTATATAATTATATATATAATATATATAAGCATACTAAAAAGAAAATTTAATATCTTACTAAAATAATAATATCTACCACTACTATTATATAAATATATTATCTATAGTTAGCTATTATTTATATATAAATAGATTTAGCTATTATTTACATTTATATTATTTAAATATGTAAATAACATATTTATCCTATTTTTTATGCATATTTTTACATTATTTAATATGTAAATAATATAGTTATTCTATTATTTAAATAAATATTGAACAAGCTAGTTAACGAGCCAAGTTTTAGTATGTTTGGGTTTATTTATTAAGATTTTAACTAGTTCAAGTTCGAATGTAATAAAAATTTAACGAATTGAATTCGAACTCGTTTACGAACAGTTTTGTTCATTTGTAACCCTAACGACAATTGACTAAATGACCATATTACAACAAAATTGAAAATATAAAATTCAAATTATTCAAATTAAAATTTAAAGGACCAAAGTATATTATTTTTAGTTAGCAAAATTTTACTTAAACTGAAGAAACTAATGATATAATTTACACTTACTATAGTGCTTCATTGGCGAGGACTATACGTATCATTTCAAAAACATGTAACATTTCTTATTTCTTTGCCATTAATCCCATCACAAATAATTGCAACTACATTTTCTGCCATGTTTTTTTGCTGCACCTAAACTTGGCATTACTAGTCATCACAAAGAAACATAATTCAATAATGGTACATATTCAAAAAATTTATTTAAAATTTATCAAACAAATTAATATAATTTATAGATTTAATCTAATTGTAAGATTCACCTCATAATAATTTAATTTAGACCAGACATGATATTTTTGGGGTTGTTTGTTAGCGTTTTTGTTTCTTGTTTTTCTATTTTTGTTTTTATTTTTTTTTAAACTAAAAATAAAAACTTTTTTAATATATTGTTTTCGTTTTTAAAAAAATGAAATTGATTTCAAAATTTTCAAAAAGTTGAAAACACAAAAAAAATTGTTTTCATTTGTTTTTAAAACAAGTTTTCACTTTCTCTTCTCACCACCACCCTCCATCCACCGACCACCACTGGTCAATTTTCGACGACTCTTCAGATGGTGGACGGTCATCATTGTGATCTTTAGCTACCTTTTGGGATCCTTCTAGTCATCTCGTGTCCCCTGACAACATCTAACCACTAACTTTGGCGTACATCTTTTGTTACTTGTCACTATCGATCACCACCTCAATCCACTCTCCATCTCCGAGCACTATATCCAACAACACCACAAGCTATTAGTAATTTTTTGATTTTTTGGTTAAAATATAAGGTAAAAAAATTTAGTTTGTTTAGGATGACTTTTTTATTTTTTACTAAAAAATCCGCAAAACATAAAGAAAAAAGGAAATATTTGATTTTTTTTGTATCGTTTGTTGAATTTTTAACATTTTTAATAACTTTAAAAATTTTAAACTCAAAAGTAATGTTTGGGAGGTCTTAAGTAGTGTTTTTGGAGAAAGCAAACTTTACCTCCACCAACGCCTCCCATCAAATCAATGATGTGTAATGGCAATATCAATATTTTGCTAAATTATAATAATAGTAATAATTATATTTTAATACTATAAATAATCCGGATCCATGTTCCCCAAACTCCAATTTGATTTTGCAAATTCAAATGCTAATTTAACAGAGTTGGGTTTGTCATGTTCAATGTGTGAATAGGGAAGTGAATGCTTGCCGAGATAGAAGTTTAATCATACCCTTTGAGAAAGGATGCAAACAGATCCAAGTGGAGACAGACTGAATAAAAACAGTAGACTTCATTATCAAGGGACCACCAGGAGAATTTCCATTCCGGGCTCAAATTGAAGACGCAAGATTTTTGCTTCATTGAACACGATTTTGTTGTTTGAATAATCTTCTGTGTATAATAAATGTATAAATTAAATAAATAATAAAATAAAATAATTTAGAAAATAATTATATAATGCTTACAAAAATTAATGTCGAGACTTATGTTGGACACAATATCTTTAAAGTAAATTTCGCCCTCGCTCTGGTATTTCGAGTTTTACCAGAGTCTACTTCTTAGGATGCAACGACTAACACTTAAATTTGTAGCACTACAAATTTAAGTCTGGCGAATCAAAACTCTGTTGTAACTCTCTATTTTTCTTCCTAAAAAATAAATGCAGAAACAGATGCAAGAGCATAGAAAGAACAAAAGAAGAAGGACGAAATTCTGAGGGAAAAATTTTATGCAATGAATTGCTGGAAGCAGGCTTTATATAGGCAGAATGGTGGCTATTCCGAATAGGTGCCAACAGATAGGCAACTGTTCAGACAAATTTCAACAGATAGAAAATCTGTTTGAACTGCTCCAGATCTGTCCGGGAAGGATTCAACAAGTTCAAACCTATTCGAGTGAAAGAAAAAAATTTGGACCAATTTAGTTTGAATTTTGAAACCAAAATTAAAAATAAATAAATAAATTACAAATGTTTTTGGCCCAAAAAGATAAATATCGGGCCGGACAAGCCCAACCCAATCTCACACCACGTACCCGCGCCCAAGCCTAGCCCAGACGACCAGTGGCGTGCATGGTTTTAGTTTTGGGTCCAGTGGGTCTAGCCCACTTCACCCATAACCTCACTCTTCCACAAACTTGGGTATCCCATGGGACCCATCTCAAGTATCTCAAGCTAAGGTATATAAATCCATTCAAAATCTTAAGCCTTTCCAATGTGAGACAAGCACATTTCACAAATGTCTAGGAAACCCACCTAAACCTATTTCCACAAACCCAAAAATGCGCGTTGAATTCTCATTCATCCGGAAATAGTTTTGAGCAATCAAATATACGATTTTATTCACTACGCGGCATTAAACATGAATCCAATTAGAAATGTTAAAAATAATGCTTGGGTCTCACCTAAATTAATGCTAAAAGTTAGCAAAAAATAAAATTTTCCAAAAGTTTCAAAAGCCATTTTTTCCAACAAAAATTTGAAACAAATCAAACAAATAAAATAAATTAACTTATAGAATTTACTGAGAACAGTAAGAGTTTCGAAGATCAAGTTGAGTGTGTGACACTTTATTCTTAAAATAGATTCGATGTCGCACAGGTGCTTACAGAATAATGGTGTCTATCTCCCAAGATATGATGATAAAAAAAACACAGATTGAAATAGCACTACATTCAATATGTCTGACAAACCAGAACCTATATTCTGTAACTCTCAAAAATCTCTCTAGAATTAATATGAAGGATAATGGAGGAGAGAAGATTTGAATGAATTGAACTTGTTGGAGGGGTCTAATTTTATAGGCATAGTAGTGGCTGTTTGAAAGGGTTGGAAACCCTCCGAATTGGTGTGAGTTTGAACTACCAGAGATGAAGAGACGTGACAGGAACAAAGAGGCACTGTTTCAGATTTGAAAATTCAAATTCAAAATTTATCGCAAAATTTTTGAATTAATTTGTTTCAGAAATTAAAATTTTCTGCAAAAATTTAAAAATTTTCAAACAAATTTTTTCCAAAAAATTAAATGTAGAACCCATAACCCACACCGTACACCCCTAGCCTGGCTCAACTGGTTGGTGGCGCACCTGTGTGGTTGTTGAATTCAAAGCATGTTTGGTCTGTAACTCCCTCTCCACAAAACTTAGGTACTCCTTGGAGTCTATCCTAAGTTTGCCAACTTAGAATTTATATACTCATATAAATCCTAATTTCAATGTAAGACAATACAAATAAAACAACTCACATTGTCTCTTCAACTTCAGACTTTACGAAACCAAAATTGATGTCAACTTTTCATTTACTCATAAATGATTTTGACAAATCGATTTTGAAGTATGACTTATCACGCAGCAAGAAACACGTCGGCACTCGGACCTACCTCAAAAGACGTGTAGTTCTTACTTAAATTTGAACTAAAAGTTAACCCAGAATAAGTCTATAAAAAATCAATTTCCAACACTTGCATCAAGCATATACTGAGAGAGTCAAACCAATGTGCAGGCACTCTAACAAAATTAGGAGTGGAACAAGTTGAAAACCTAGCGGTCATAGAAGACCCCATGACCTTTTGAGACATCAACCCCGCTGGATACACCCAGTGGGGGTCGGCTCCCAGTGACGTGGGGCGCCCCCACTGGTTAGTTTTCTGTTTTTTTTTTTTTTTTTTTCTTTCGTCCAATCCCACAGTGCCACGTGGCACTGGGGGTCACTGGGTGTAATGTTTACTGGGGGTAGGAAGCATTATAGTTTGAGACATCTGCTTATTGCAGATTTACTTACTAAAATATATAAAAGAGGGCTTGGGCCTCATATGCTGGACTTTTTTATGTGTATCATTCCTTTGCACCTAAAAAAAAAAAAATCAGTTGGCCCGTGATGCAAAACGAAATTCTATACGGAATCAAGCATAAAAAAATGTTAGAGATTTTAGAAGTTCAATTAAAATTTTTATCAAATATTTTATATGAACGTGAAATTCACATGATATAAATTACATATCCATATAAAATATTTGATAAAAATTTTAATAAAATTTTTAGAGTCTTTAACATCACTAGTATGCCTATTCAGGAATTCCCCCACTCACGGATGCAGTTACTGCTTTCTAGAGATGCTCAATTTGTTTGCTTTGTTGTGTTGTGTTTAGCCTAGGCCTCCAAATGAATCAACCAAAAAATAATAAGAATAATTTATATTTTATTTTGTGTCAATTTATTTTTATAATTTTAATTATATCAATTTAATTATTAATTTTTTTATATTATATTAATTTAATTTAATTGATAATGTCATTTTAAAAATTGAACTAAAATAAAAGTGTAAAATAATCTATTCACTTTTTTCAAAATAATTGATAGATTAATGACAAAATAAAATTATGCCATTCTATTTTGATTTCTAATTAATTTTTTAATAAATTTTATGAATTAAATTAAATTGATAATTTATGAAAATTAAAATAAAATTAATATAATTAAAATTATAAAAAAATAAATTAGTATAAAAGACTAATTATAAAAAGGAACGGGTATGATTTACACAAGTATTTTGCTACAAATCAAACAAAGTAGTACTACTCAGCCACGTGGTTCCACTCAAAACTTGACGTGTGTTTACTTTGGGACCTCCAATGCCAAAATTATTTTCACTAATTAATTAAATAAAATATAGCCACCACAATTTGCAGACAGAGCTTTTGGTAAGGGTTCCACCACCTCCACCTCTCCTCTCGATCAATAACCCAGAAAGCTCCGGAGAGGCAAAAAGACTCTTTCACCCCTCATAACAAAAATAAAAAATAAAAAATAAAAAATAAAAAAAAATAATGGAGAAATTATACTTTAAAAAAAAAATTCTAGTTTGAGGGTTAAGGGTTTGTTTAGGAAGAATTTTTTAATTTGATTTTTTGGATTTTTTATTAATTTAGTTTAGTTAAATTAGTGTAGGAAGAATTTTTTTAGTTTTTTTTTTTTAATTTTTTTGTGAGAGAAAAAATAAAACGATTATGATTTGAATGTAATATTTTATCTTATTGGTTTATTTAACATATTTTATCTTTTCATATTTTTTTAGTTTCAACTCACTTCCAACCATATTGCCAAACGATAACTAAGTTCTAGAAAAACTTTAAAAAGTCAAAAAAAATAAAAAAAATAAAAAATTGTACAAGTTAACATATCACTCTTCTTATTTTGATTTGATTTCAATTTAAATTATTATTTTTATTTTTTGTTAAATAAAATTGACGAATAAATGAATATTTTAATTATTAAACTTAATAAAAATAATATTTTAAACATTTTATATATACATATATTGAATTTAATAACTAAAATAAATGAATGGTGTTTAGAGTGTTTATTCTAATTGTCTAAAAATAATCTACATACTGGTTACTAGGGGTGTTCAACGGATATTTCGATCTATCCAAATCGATCGAACCGCATTTTGGACAGATGCGTGATGACCAGCGGACGGTTGCGGATTATTTTTTCAATTCGCATAGTTTTGGATAGATGGCGAGTTTGAGATTTCTTTGGCCACAACTAAATTATCAAACCACGAGCATCTCTAGTAATTTACAAGATTTTGTATTTTTAATTTGTTTAGATATTTTGTTTGTGTTTTTAATTGAAAAAGAGTTTCGATATTCTGATGTGTTTTTAATTTGGAAATCCTTTTATCAAATGGTAAGTATTGATATTTGATATTTTTATATGAAAAATGTAGGAAAAATTGGTCTAACTTCTCTCTCTCCAACTTTTAGTAATAGGAGAGGTCCATAATAATTTTTTTTGTAGTCTAAGGTCCCTCAAAATTTATGAGTTCATTGGTGAGACAAGAGACCAAAGTCCACTTGATGAGATCGAAATGCTCAGACAACGAATTCACTTCAAAAGCTACACCGATCATGTAGTCAAAACAAATTGATCGAACAAAGACTAAACAGGAAGCCCTAGAACTCTAAAATTCTCAGAAACCTCAAGTGTTTACTTCAAATTGTACACTCATGGTACACCAAACTTAGGAATTTTTTCACAGAAAGAGAGAGAGAGAGAGAGAGAGAGAGAGAGAGAGCGCTTAGAGCAAAGGGATTAACTTCATCTTTGTCGAAGAGGTTGCGATTGAAACCGCCGACCATAAGTGAGGTTAAGTTGCAGAAAGAGAGAAAGAGAGAGAGAGAAGGAAAACCTAAGATCTGAAATGTGGAAGAGGGTTGAGAAAAGCTTAGAGACAAAGGAAATTCAAAACAGGAAAAGAAAATGAAGAGTTGTTGGAGAGAATTTTTCTTGAGACCTTAGACTTTTGCCCTCACTACCTTCTCTCTTATCGCTCTCACCCTTTGCTTCAGGTATATATCTATATATATAGTCACTCATTATAATTATTTTAGCTTATTAATTGTATGCAAATTCAATTCAATCCTTTTTTGTTCACCAACACTGATTCTTTACTGGGTAACTTTGAATTTTGTAGGAAGTCCATAATTTCTCTAAAGAGTGGGAAGCCTAGAGAAATTCCTAGAGAGAATTTCTTTGAGAAGGCCAGAGAAAGAATTTTTCTAGAGAGAATTTTCTCTAGAGGGGACCTTAGATTTTTGCCTTTACTGCCTTCCCTCTCATCCTCTGTTTCAAGTATATATCTATATATATAGTCACTCATTAAAGTTATTTTAGCTTATTAATTGTACTCCATCTGTTCCAAAATATTAATCCCTTATTCCATTTTTTATTATTCCAAAATATTAGTCCATTTTCAAAAATCAAGTAAAAAAATAATATAGATTTCCTATTTTGCCCTTCTTTTAAATTCATTAACAACATAAAAAATATAATTATGACATTAATATTCCCCAAAAAATGTACTATCGAAGGATAATTTTGGAAAATCAATTTTTTTCAAATGCAATAATTGTACTACCAAAAAAAGCTGGATTTCCCAAAAGGGACCATTATTTTGGGACGGAAGGAGTATGCAAATTCAATTCAATCACCTTTTGTTCACCAACACTGATTCTTTACTGGGTAACTTTGAATTTTGTGGGAAGTCTAGAATTTCTTTAGAGAGTGAGAAGTTTAGAGAAATTCTTTTTGGAGAGTGGGAAGGCCAAAGAAATTTCCAAAATTTCTCTGGAGAGAATTTTTTTGGATTGAATCTTCTCTAGAGAGATCTTAGATATTATGAAAATATTGGATATCCTTTATGTTATAAAATCTTAATACTGAGAACCTTAAAAAAAATCTCCCAAAATATAAGGCTTAATTTTGTCATATTTTTAAAAATCAAATTAAATAGTTTTTGAATAAAAAAAAGTAATGAAATAGTTTTGATAATACATGATTTTCTTATATGTATTTATTATAGGTATTTGACAATTTACTTGATAATTTTTTGATTATGTTGAATTTGATTGTTATTTAAAAAAAAAAATTTAACAAGTTGTTGTATTGTATTCAAAATTTGTAAAAATTTAAACTGCCAAACCGATTTACATCCATTTACCAATCTGTCAATCTATATCCGCCAATCAACGGACGAATGCGGATTGATTTTTTTCAATCTGCCAATCCAACGGATGGATAGTGGATTGAAGGTTCCCCAACCACAAGCGAACTGCAAACACCTCACGATCCTCAAAATACCTAACCAACCTTTCTCTTTGGCTCATCTGGAGGTAAATTATTTTAGTTGATTATTTAATTTTTTTACTATTTTAGTCTAACTAAAAAAGTTATGGTTTAGAGGATAATTGATTTTTTTGTAATTAATTGAATAATTATGAGTGAAAAATATATAATGATTATAAATTAAATGTGATATTTTATTTTATTAATTATTTTAACGGACTATTTACTCAAAATAATTTGTAGTCAAACTGAGGGCTTGTCGTAATTATTCATAATACCAGGGGGTAGTTTGATTCCATAAATAACCACGCTTATTTGGGAAGTGGCTCATTGGGCTCATTTGGCTCAATGAGCCACAAAAGACAAAATAGCAATTTGAGTCATAAAAGACAAAAAATCACATCTAACCCATAATCATTACACTCTTCTCTCACAAAAAAAAAGTCAAAAAAGCCAAGAATCCTTCCCAAATCAGATTTTTGAGCCCAGGCTCATATAGTCAAAAAAGCCAAATAACCCAGCCCACTTCCCAAACGGAGGCTAAACATAAATTCAGGGTCTCCCACAGTATTCCTCTGTATTTCGCCAATCGATTCAGAAAACCCCAACCCGAGATCAACAACTACTTTCCAACAACAAGAAAAACCCTAGACAGATCGATTCAGCTCTCGACTACCTACCCATCACCTATATTATTAGTATATTCTCTCTCTTCCGGAATTGCTTCGGCTTTCTACACAAAGGTACTGCTTTTTTCTTTTCTTTTTTTAATTTATTTATTGAAAGTATGATTTTTTTTTTAAAAAAAAATTATTGTGGGTTGGGTTGTTTGGATTTAGGGATTTGTGATTTGGTAAACAGTGGGTGTGTGTGATTGCAGTGGTTGAAGATGGAAGCGGCGACTGTTGTTCAGACTTCTTTTGGCATCTGTTGTAGACGACGATCTTCTTCTCATTTGGGTGCCCGTTCGGCTATTGGACCCAATTATCCGCTCTTTCCTACCAAATCATGGGTTTCCACTTCTTTTACAAACAAGGTATCTTCTTTAAATGCATATCATATATTATGTATTTGTGTGTATATGTCAATTTTTCGCTCTAGATTACTATTTTCGTTCTGGGTTTTTCTTAGGTTTCTGAGTGATCTATGGTTATTGTGATGGGTTTTGCCTATAAATTGACGAGAAAGAACCAAAAAAAATTTTAACTTTTGTTCTCTTTCTGTTCCTCTTCCTCTTCCAAGTGTTGAGATTGCTTGAACTTGTTAAAAAGTTATCATGGGTTGGGGATTCCAATTCCGACTTGCCATTCTTTGGTGATCAATTAAAATTGGTTCAGTTAAGTACATGACTTGAATTGAAATAGCATTTAACACCGACCTTAGGACTATGGAAATGCTTTGTGTATTCTAGTAAGTTCTTTGTGAATTTTGGGGATAAGCTGCAACATATGTTTCGAAACCAATAAGCTGGTGTATACTTATCCAAATAGGAATGGATATAAGTCAAATTCAACCTTCTATTAGGCTGTTGAATAGTTGCTTGCTGGGCTCATATGGATTAAGCTGAGGCCAAGCTTGACTTGAGCTTAACACCTGTTTAGGAAATTTGGGTTTGCTTTTATGTATGCTTGGCTATTTAATACCATCTCACTGTCTGTACCTAGCATTTGTGTGAGGCATCTAGCTTTAGCCATGCATGAGCGGCTTTGTTCAACCAAATCCCCATTTTTTATATCACCTAGTTATGTGGGCTGACAGAGAATGCTTGTTGGATTGTGTGGCTTTGATTGTTGTGAGCTGTTCAACTTCTGGCTCTTAATTGTATATTTGGACCTTGGACTTGGTGGTCCTTGTATTTTTTATTTCGAATGTCGTGTGTGGATATGTTATGTTTGAAATGATTTTCTCACAGCAATACACATCAATTTCTCACTTCGAATCGGGGCGAAAAAGAATAGCATTTGGGAGCAGGAAATGCGGTGTAATCAGAGCATCATCTTCTGATTCATTGGAGCCAACTGCTCCTATTGCTCCGCTTCAGCTTGAGTCTCCGGTGGGGCAGTTCCTGTCTCAAATCTTGGTAAGCCACCCACATCTTGTCCCAGCTGCAGTGGATCAGCAGCTCGAACAGCTTCAAACTGACCGCGATGCTGAGAAACAGAAGGAAGAGGCTTCTGCTTCTGGAACCGATCTATTTTTATACAGGTTGGTAACCATATGTAATTTACATACTGGTATGTTTTGTTCTGGTAGTGTTGAAACTGAGGCTTATTATTACTAAGTTTGTGTATACTGTAATCATAGTGGCCAAAAGGTCCAATTTTTCTTTTCTGCATATCAATTTGTCAGGTCTGAAAAAATGAACATTCTGAGATTGAAGTGCTAACTGAGTTTCTGATGGGTTTTGTAATTTTTAGGAGAATTGCTGAGGTGAAGGCTAATGAAAGGAGGAAGGCTTTGGAAGAGATACTGTATGCTTTGGTTGTGCAGAAGTTCATGGATGCCAATGTTTCTTTGATACCTACCATAGGACCCTCATCATCTGATCCATCCAGCCGAATTGACACATGGCCCGGCCAAGATGAGAAGCTTGAGCAGCTGCACTCTGCTGAAGCTTATGAGATGATCCAGAACCACTTGGCTCTCATTCTGGGAAATCGGTTGGGTGATTCAGCCAATGTAGCTCAGATAAGTAAACTCAGGGTTGGCCAGGTTTATGCAGCATCAGTGATGTATGGGTACTTCCTCAAGCGGGTTGACCAGAGGTTTCAGCTTGAGAAGACAATGAAGATCCTTCCACAAGGGTTAGATGATGAAGAGATTAATGTTCAGAAAACTTTGGGGGAGGAGGTGAGACCCGGCGGTGCTGGTAGTGAGGACTCCCTGAAGAAGGTGCAATCCCACCCTGAAGTCTCGTCATGGGCTGGTGGCATCAGCCCTGGGGGTTTCGGTCATGGGATCAAGTCTTCTCGACTAAGAACCTATGTGATGTCATTTGATGGGGAGACACTTCAGAGATATGCAACTATAAGATCCAAAGAGGCTGTTACCATCATTGAGAAACACACAGAAGCATTGTTTGGTAGGCCTGAGATAGTCATTACTCCTGAAGGCACTGTCGATTCTTCCAAGGATGAACTCATCAAAATTAGTTTTGGTGGTTTGAAGAGACTTGTGCTGGAGGCTGTGACTTTTGGTTCTTTCCTCTGGGATGTTGAGAGTTATGTTGATTCAAGGTACCATTTTGTTATGAATTAAACTTTTCTAAACTTACGACTGTGCCAAACAAAATTGAGTGTGGAGGCCTGACTGACCAACTTAATAATGTCATAACTGAATGTAACCTTGGAGGAAGTACCAAGTCATGGGGAACTAATTGATCTGTTGTATATAGTCGTGTGTTTCTGATTGTGATGTTAAACTTTTAAACAGTTAAATTTTGGATATTTGGTTGTCTATGCGTAATTTAGTTGAATGAGTGAACCTTTTTATTCTCATTACCAGAAACCATCTATGTAGAATTACTCTCTCTGTGTCATTTGTATGGTTGCCATCTTCTTCTTCTTCTTGTTTTTTATTTTTTTCTTTTCTTTCTTTTTTTGGTCTTGGCAAGGAGGAGAGGATGGGGACTCAATTGTGGTTGGTGAGCATGACTTGATCCAAAAGTCAAGTACTTATATCACTACACTAGCCATGTAGCTATTTGTATGGATATCTGAAGAGTTTTTTTTTTTTTTGGATTGGTATGGATATTTGAAGAGTCACAAATGAAGTTGTACAGGTTACCCGGTATCACCATGATGTCCAGTGCTTTCTAGTTTGTGTGGATGCACAATGACAATCATCCATTTTTGCGAATGATTTCTTGAATTCCTTTTGTAAAAATCCGATTTCCATATCCAAACAGGCCTTTTCCAGGACTCCTAATAAGAAAACTTTTCAAGCCAAGGGAGATGACATTTATCAAACATTTGATCGGAGATTGATGGTAAGGGCAACTTGTCTCTGGCTCGGCAATTGCCACCTTCTTGGTCGTCCCAGCTGTAATAGAAAATTTGGGGAAAGATCGTGTTATATAATTTGGGGAAAGAGAGGTGTGTATAAGTTGCATAGAGATCATTTTGTGAAGGAGAGTGGAAATGGCTCTTTCATCTAATGGAGAATTCTCAGCTAATTCATCTTTGGAATGTCATGATGATGCAGTGCCTCTTTAGCATAAACGAGTCTGGTTTGGACGAAATGTTCTAAAATGGTCGTCTCTAATGCATATGGATAAGATTATTTATGGAAAAAGCTTTTAAGACTATCAAAATTTCGTACTTAAATTTACTTATAATGGCATGAAGGGTTATAGGTTGTTGATTCATGTAAGAATTCAACATCAATAGATAAATTTAGAAATAAAATTTTAAGAAATCTTTAGCAACACATGTTTTCTGTGATTGTTTTGTGTCAATAGGCTTAATCATAAAAGGACTAACAACTAAAGCTAAGGCTGAGGGAGTGGGTAGGTGTGGGGGGTATGGATGCTGTTGATCAAGAATATGCCTCCAATGCAATGCAATCAATTTAAAAAAATCATATCTAAGAGCATCTCTAATGGTGTATTATTGATTTTATTAAATTTGGGTAAAAATTCCATCTGATATCCAGTACTCCAATGGGCATTTTTGACTGTCATCAACACATTGGCCGACCGGGAGGACCACCAGCCGGACTTCCGGCAAGAGTAATCCATCACTTCCGAGAGTATGCTTTGTTGTGGGAAGTTTTCATACAACTAGATGATCGGGGGAACAACCGACTGGACATTCGACCGTTCATCCGATTTTGCAAAATCAACGGCACCAAATAGTAAAATGCTAAACGCTTCCAAACATCCTCTATTTGGTGAAACATTTTTTATTTTCTCGATTTGATACTGATTTGATGAAACCGTTAGAGTTGAAAAAGGACTCCTTGTTCATCAAATTCAAATTTGATGATAACTTTGATACAACGTTGGAGATGGCCTAACACCTTCTTCTTTTTCTATATTTATTTATTTATTTATTTATTTATTTATTTATTTATTTTTGTGTGGACATAAATTTTTCTTTTTTTATATGGAAGGAGATTAGTCTCAACAGAATAGAGTTAACATAAAGTACATTACAGTGGAATGAGACTATCCAGATATGCACAATTTAAATTTTTTTCACTTTGGTCATAACATTTAAATTATTTTTTTTAATTTACTCCAATAATAAATGTCTATCTAAAATTATATTAAAAAAAAAAATATCATGGTGACAACACGTTAAGTTGACATAATAACACATTTTATATAAATTTTAAATTACACTTTTTTTTTCTTTTTTTTTTTTTGACTTTTTGTCCTCAATTCCATTTTGATCTGTAACAAATTATAACTTCGCAAAAATAGAACAATAATTGGAGATGAGAGCAAGTTCAATGGTGAACTATCAGAGCTGCTATTGCTAGAGAATCTCACATTCTAATTGGGTTTGGTGGCGATTCATTTCAATTACATGTCACTAAGAGGAAACTGAGTTTGAATTTTAATTTGAAATCTTTAGCAACACCTGTTTTCTGTGGTTGTTTTGTGTCAATAGGCTTAATCATAAAAGGGCTAACAACTAAAGCTAAGGCTGAGGGAGTGGGTATGGACGCTGTTGATCAAGAATATGCCTCCAATGCAATGCAATCAATTTAAAAAAATAAAATAAAAATACACTTCTTGATATTTATTTAAAATATGAATTGTTCCTTATAATTTAAAAAATTACAAATATCTACCTATCAGAATTTTTTATTTAAAAGAATTAATTGAAAAAGTGAAATTTCTAACCGTTCACCTATACAATAATAAAACTATCTGAATTATTAATTGAAATAAAATTTTAACACTATTAAAAACTGTTAATTAACTTGATAATTTATTAATAAAATGACTTATTTATTATGAAATTAGAAGTCTTAGGGGGCATAATATAATTTTTAGAATTATAAGATAATTTGTAATTTAAGTAAACCCTAGGGAGTGTGTTTGTAATTTACCCTAAAAAAAATCATATCTAACATCTTCTTCTTCTTTTTCTACACATATATATATATATATATTGTGTGTGCAGACAGTAATTTTTAATTTTTAATTTTTCATATGGAAGGAGATTACTCTCAACATAATAAAGTTAGCAGAAAGCCTATTACAGTGTGACGGGGCTATCCAGATATGCACAATTTAAATTTTTTTCACTTTGGTCATAACATTTATATATATATATACTAGTGGTAACCCGTGCTATGCACGAGGAGTAACAAAAGGTGGTAAACAATACTAAATATGTTAAAAATTAATAACAAAATTCTATAATATTAATTTAGATAGGTACTTAAATAATAGATTTGACTGATCTCAACTAAAAAAAAAAAACGATCAAAGTGAGATTCTATAAATATAAGATAAAAATAAAAATAAATTAAGTTTGAATTTGAAGATAAACTAAAAGAATATAGAAAGTGAAAATTAGATAAATCCTGAAAAAAGAATAAACTTAATTGAAAATCAAGAGTAAGAGTAGATCATGCAAATATAAGATAAAGATTTAAAAAAAAAATAAAAATCAGGTATAAATATGAAGATAAATTATAAGAATATAGAAAGAGAAATTTAGATAAATCCTAGAAAAATGAAGTAGAGAGAAATTTAGTAAATATCAAATGAAGATTGGAAAAAAAAAATAAAAAATCAAAGTTGAAATTTAAAAATTCAAAAATAAGATAAGATAAACTTGATAAGAAAAACAACATCTAATATAATTCTAATAATAGAAGAACTGGAGAGAATAGTAGTTTAAAAATTAGATAAGAGTAAAATGCCACCTATAATTTGTTAAAATTGGTCTTTTAGCTCTTTGTTGCCATTGCTACTTTTTTCTTGTACGTTGTAGTTGTAAAATTTTTTTAAAAAAAATGAATAATAAATTTTGGAGGTATAAGCGCATCTACTATATTATTATAATTTCAACAACTAACTTAGATTATGAAGAAAAAAATTAAATACACCAAATAAACTAAAACTAAAACTAAAACAAACAAAAAAATCTGCAAAAGAAAAAATAGAGCAAAAAACATAATATGAGATTTCAAATATATATTTGTTTTCACATGAGAAAAATCTTGCATAATTAGTTAAATCACCTGCTTAATTTCTCTGTAAGGTTCTTTTGCTCTCCAATATTTTTGCCCAATTTCATATTGTGATGGAAGTAAGGTTTTGAGATTTATAGCTTTATTTATTTATTTATTTATTTTGAAATATCTTTGAGTAGGATATAAATTTGATGAAGGAATTTGAATTAGAGTCAAACTCATCTTTTATCTATAAATATTTTGAAAAAATCCTATCCATATTATATATATGATATTATATATATCCATGCCCTAAGTAATTAAAAAGTGAAATAAAATATATTAAATTAAAAAAGAGGAAAAAGTAGGAAAATAGTATGAGAGAAGAATAGATGTGCCACCTAGGAAAGAGTTTAATGAGATGTTAGAATTGAGAATTTAGAGTTTTTTAAGAGATTTTTTTCTGTATGTTGTAGTTGTAAAATTTTTAAAAAATGAATAATAAATTTTGGAGGCATAAACACATCTACTACATTATTATAATTTCAACAACTAACTTAGATTATGAAGGAAAAAAAATTAAATACACCAAATAAACTAAAACTAAAGCAAACAAAAAAATCTGCAAAAGAAAAAATAGAGCAAAAAACATAATATGAGATTTCAAATATATATTTCTTTTCATATAAGAAAAATCTTGCATAATTGGTTAAATCACCTGTTTAATTTCTCTGCAGGGTTTTTCTGTTCTCCAATATTTTTGCCAAATTTCATATTGTCAAGTAAGGTTTTGAGTTTTATAGTTTAATTTATTTTTTATTTTTTGAAATATCTTTGAGTAGGATATAAATTTGAAGAAGGAATTTGAATTAGAGTCAAACTCATCTTTTATCTATAAATATTTTGAAAAGATCCTATCCATATGATATATTATATATATCCCTAAGTAATTAAAAAGTGAAATATATTAAAAAAAGGAAAAAATAGGAAAATAGAATGAGAGAAGAATAGATGTGCCATCTAAAAAAGAGTTTAATGAGATGTTAGAATTGAGAATTTGGAGTTTTTTAAGAGATTTTTTCCAGTACGCTGTAGTTGTAAAATTTAAAAAAAATGAATAATAAATTTTGGAGACACAAGCGCATCGACTACATTATTATAATTTCAACAACTAACTTAGATTATGAAGGGAAAAAAAATTAAATACACTAAATAAACTAAAACTAAAACAAACAAAAAAATCTACAAAAGAAAAAATAGAGCAAAAAACATAATATGAGATTTCAAATATATATTTCTTTTCACATAAGAAAAATTTTGCATAATTAGTTAAATCACCTGTTTAATTTCTCTGCAGGGTTCTCATGTTCTCTAATATTTTTTCTCAATTTCATATTGTCATGGAAGTAAGGTTTTAAGATTTATAGTTTAATTTATTTTTTATTTTTTGGAATATCTTTGAGTAGGATATAAATTTAATGAAAACTCATCTTTTATCTATAATTATTTTAAAAAGATCATATCCATATGATATTATATATATCCCTAAGTAATTAAAAAGTGAAATATATTAAAAAAGAGGAAAATAGGATGAGAGAATAATAGATGTGTCGCCGTATTGTCATGGAAGTAAGGTTTTGAAATTTATAATTTAATTTATTTTTTATTTTTTGAAATATCTTTGAGTAGGATATAAATTTGATGAAGAAATTTAAATTAGAGTCAAACTCATCTTTTATCTATAACTATTTTGAAAAGATCCTATCCATATGATATTATATATATCCCTAAGTACGTAATTGAAAAGTGAAATATATTTAAAAAGAGGAAAAAATAAGAAAATAGAATAAGAGAAAAATATATGTGCCACCTAGGAAAGAGTTTAATGAGATGTTAGGATTGAGAATTTGGAAGTTTTTTAAGAGATCACTACATTTGGTTATATATATAGTATAGATATATATATATTTTAATTTACTCCAATAATTAATGTCTATCTAAAATTTTATAATAAAAAAATAAGAGTTTTTTTTAAGGTCCCTAATATTAGAAAAGGACATTCCAAACTTTTATACTACCTCAGGTCCCTCAAAAACATGCGTCTCTTCTCTCCAAAATTATTGGACCAAAATATCCTTACATTTTACATTCAAATGTCTTTCAGTTTTTGAAAATTTTCAAAACTTAAAAATTCATTTATTTTTAATTTCGATATCCATTTTCAACAAAAAATATATTTGTGGAATCCTCTCGTCGAGATCTATCAAATAAGAATCATGATGAATATGAAATTCAGGAGAAAAAAAAAATTAACAAAATTTTATTGAGTTAGAAATCAACATGAAAGTAAATTTCTCTAAATACATTTAACAGAAAAATTTCAGAGAAAATCAAATGTTTTAGAGAAAATCAACATACAAGTAAATTTCTTTGACTACATTTGCAGAGAAATTTCAAAGAAAATCAAATGTGTAGAGAAAATCAACATGCAAGCCAATTTCTCTTATTACATTTGCAGAGAAATTTCAGGGGGAAAAAAAATCAAATGTGCTAGAAAAAATCAACATGCAAGTAAATTTCTCTGACTACATTTGCAGAAAAAATTCAAAAAGTTCAACATGACAGAGAAATTTCAGATATAGGTCAAGTGAAATTTCAAATTACAAGTGTGTGATAACCAAAGAATATCAATATGACACAGAAATTTCAGATATAGGTTCAAGTGAAATTTATCTGGTTTAAGTCCAGTGAAATTTCAAAAAAATTATCTTCACAGATAAATTTCTTTGGTATCGGTCCAGAGAAATTTCAACAGGTCCTCTAAATTCTCTGGTCCAAATTCTCTGGTCCAAGTCCAGAGAAATTTTACGAGAAATTTCTACTATAGGTCTAGAGAAATTTCTCTGGTATAGGTTCAGAAAAAATTCAGCAGGTCCTCCAAATTTTGTAGTATAGATCCAGAGAAAATTACTTGGTATAGGTCCTGTCAAATTTCTATGGTATAGATCTAGAGAAATTTAAATAGGTTCTCCAAATTTTTTGGTACAGGTCTAGAGAAATTTCGACAAGTCCTCCAAATTTCTCAAGATTCATAACTTTATTACTGTCTATGATCACCCATTCTTTATTCATTAGTAAATAGATCAAGGACCCATCTTCATGGTAGTAGACAAGGTGAACATAGCAGACGTCGCCGCAAAGGCGGCAGAGGGGATTCGGAACTTGGCGTTGAAGACATGGACAAAGCTGGCGGTGATGAAACAGTCGTCGGAATAGAAGGAGTCGGAGGTGGCTGTGTTGAACAATGAGGAGATGGTGGATTTGGGTTCTAAGGTTTGGAAAAAGAAGATTGCCAGGTAGTGGAGAGGTCCAAATCAAGACCGGACATCCAAGCATGTTGGTTAAAGTTGGTTAAGTTAAAAAATAAAAATTTGACCATTAAAGCAACATTAATATCCTACAACTATTTTATACTGTTCATTGTTAAATTATAACTTAAACTATTTATTTTAATTTTTACCATTGGAGTTGCTCCGATATTATTAATCATATATATATATATATATTATTAAAAGTAGTATTTTTCTTATGCTTAGGTGGTACATTATAAGGATTTTGTTTTATTTTTTTCTAAGAGAGTCACGTTAACATTTATTTTCTTAATTACATAGAGTTCTACACAAATCTAAACATAATTTAAATTATACTAACCTTACTTATTTTATATAAGGTTTGTTTGGGAAGTGGGTTGACTTTTTAGCTATTTTAGCCTGGGACTAAAAAGCTTTGTTTGGGAAGGACTTTTTGTGACAGAAAGAATGTAATAATTATGGGTTGGATGTGATATTTTGTCTTATTAGACTAAAAAATCTATTTTGTCTTTTTGTGGCTAAAACAGCCCCAAACATGTAGACACCCTATTTTTGACCGCCCTTAAAACTTGGGCGCCTCAAGTTGATCACTCGATGATTAAAAGTTACACTGTCCAACAACTAGATTTCTTTCGCAATAAGAGCTTCTAAATCCCAACCTTACATCCTATTTTTTACCAAAACAATTTTAGACCTTAAAACCCTCTCTTTCAAAATATTTTTTCAAATGTTTCTACGATGTTCCAAGACTCGCATTTCGTTTAAAAGTTGCATTTTTCGGTAAACAGAGTAAGGACAAAGTGGAAATAAATGGAAGAGAGGTGAACTCTTTGAAAATCTTTTTAAACCTCTTATTGATAGGTTTGGAGTTAAAGAAAATTGAAGGAGAGGGAAGAAAACTAGTTAGGGAAGAAGTTGGGTTTGAAACTGTTAAGAGAGAACTGGGCAGCCTTCACTAAGTTAGGCCTATCCTTTTGTACACTTGGACTTTAGTTGTGAGGCTACCACCATTGGAAAGAGGACTTCCGGGGCTTTATTTTACACTCAAGAATCTCCTAAAGCCGAGTTCGGATGAGGGAGATACAACTATTTGAAGTTAGGCATCAATCCGATTATGACCAAAACTAAGCAGCCTTCACTAAAATAGGCATATCTCTTTTCACACTTAGAATTTAGATGTGAGGCTGCCACCATTGGAAACTAGACTTTCAGGGCTTCAATTTAGACTCAAGAATGACCTGAAACCAAGTTCGGATGAAAGAGATATGCCCATTTGAAGTCGAGTCTGGAAGCAGTTTTTGTTGTAGCCAACTGGTGGCCGACAGCCACCATTTGTAAACAACCGACCACCACTTCTGGCCGGTCGGCCACTGGTGTAAAGCCCAGATATTTTTTCCAGCTGTTCTCCAAATGCTCCAACTGTCCCTATATAGATATTTTCAACCTGAGGCCCATATTTTCTATATATACTTGACATTCTCTCTTGGTTTGAAGGTTAGAAACATTTTAGGAGGGTTAGAATTTTTTGAAGCAAAAATCTCTCTCTCTCTCTCTCTTGCAAATTTGTACACATTAGTCTACATACACTACACTTTTGCCTACACCTCTTTAATCAAAGTTGATCACCTTTGGATTGAGGTTCCTTGAAGCCTTCCTGGAGCTCTTGAAGTTGTTTTTGGCTTGAATTATTGCCTAGAATTGATCTTTGCTTCAAGAGTTACAACCCTTGCCCTTTTACCTTACTTTGCATACTTTTTTTTCTATATTTTTTCCACTGTTTTTGGCTATAAAAACTCGGTTTTTATGGGTTGAAATTGGTGGGTAGAGGCCATTAAAAGGTAGGGGGTGGTTCACCCTTCTTTTTTTCTTGTTTGTAAGGCCTTTCAACCTTTGTTTTCCACTTTCAAACCATTTTCTTTTGAGCTTTTGAACATTGAATTTCAGAGTAATTTCAGTGGTGAAAATCATGTTTTGAAGTTCAAATTTGGAGGGGTTAGCCTCCCCTTCTTGTGCCTTGTTTGCTAGCCTAGTTGGCTCCATGTGTTAGCTTAATTTTCTAGCCATTTATAACTTAATTCCAGCATGTTTTAACCTCTGTTTTGGATTATTTTAGCTCTGTTTTGGGTCGGTTAAGTCATTTGAGTCTTGTTTTGCATGCTTGTAGTGTAAGTGTCCTCACAAGCTTAGTGTTTTAGGCCTTTAGACACCATTTGTTTGAGTTGATTGCATTGTTTTAGCACTTTTCTCACTTAATTTCAGCACTATTAATCTCTGCAACCTCCCTCATTTCTTGACTTTTTCATTTGCTTTGAGGATTGTTTCAACCTTGGGATTGTGTAAGCTTGAGATTGAAATCCATGCTTAATGGTTTAATCCTCTTTTGGGGTTCATTACTAACGGCGTGACACCTCTCTCTTGCCTTAAACCACCCCTTGTTTATTCTCTTTAGAGGATTTGATTCACCAATGGACTTAATTGGTTAAGGAATGGTTGGTAATCTAAAACGAGTAACTAAAAGGTTGCAACTAAAATGGTGTATGATAAGAATTTGATTGTGTTTCGGTGTGTTCAATCGGACGTTAATTGAACACAAGGAAAATTGAGACATTTCATACTCAAAGTGATGAAATGTGCCAAGTTTCCAAAGTCTCCATTGCTCTTGACTATGCATGATAAGATTAAGGCTTTTTGGTCTTGTTTGTGCATTTATTAAACTTATACATCTTAGTTCTTTGGCTATCATGCAATGAAATTGCTTGATTGATGGTTTAAGAGCTAAGTGTATCACTCATTTGAGATGTTTTGATGATAAGGAGGGATACACAGTACAAACAACTCTTGAGAAATACACTATCCTGCTCTGTTTGCTCTCTGTTACAGCAAAGAAGTCCAGTCAGTAGTGGCCAACAGGCCATTATCAATGGCCGACCGGCCATCAGCAGTGGCCAACTAGCCCCTTGTCGGCCACCAGTGCCAATTCAGTAGTGTCCTTTTCATTTGGTTTGTAATAATTAGCTTAGTTAGTTAGCTAGTTAGTTCATTCGGACGCTCCTTCGTGAGAGCACAATGTTGTAATAATGTGTATGTCTTCTAACCCCACATCTTTCTCCCTTTTATTTACCAGCTTTGATGGTTAGATTAGGAACATCACGTTTCAATTAGCATATCGCATGCTTGCATCCATTCATCTTGTATTGCATGTACCGAGGCTTGGCGCATCATTCTAACTGCATTGTTATTTAAATGTATTCTTTGAATACGTGTTTAACCGCATGTTATCAAATTGCCTCATATGCCATATTAATAGCCGAGCCTATTAGTTACATTATTGCATGCGTTGCATTAAACATTTGGCATAGTTAGAAACATGCATTTTTCTAACTCTTTTATTTTATCTTAGCTTGGAGTACTAGGTGAGTTTTTAGTGCTTTAGCATATTTGCATGAGTGTGAGTGATTGCCATGACTAACATGCTTGCCATGAAGTTAAATGCTTACTTGTTAAACTGTTTGAGTGCCTGTGAATGAAGGCTTGTTACTTGAATTGGAATGATTCAATGAATGTACGTTTAGGCCCACTTTGTCAAGTGACAAATTCACAAACTTTAAGCCCACTTTGTTAAGTGGCAAAATCAAAATCTTTTCAAAAAACAAACATGAATTGAATTGTTCCAATTTAGGCAAACTAATACATACCTTGTGTGCGCACATTACATAGTAATGCTAGCCTAATAACTGGAACAAGAGCATATAATGTTGACAAAAATCATATCATAATTAGTAGAGGTTGATCTTTGATCGGACGAGCAGGGATGCTCAATTCATGACCTTCCCATCTCGTACCTAAGTTCCCGAGCCGAGGTAACTTTGGTGATGACGGATACGTAGCCTTTGGCACGAGTCACGGGTTTCCTAGATTTCTCAAAATATTTAGGTGATGACTATGTATCTGGCAAAGCAGTCCATTTTTGGTAATTTGATTCAAAATCGATTTTCTAAAAGATTTGCCGATTTGAATTCTTTGGTGTTTATCAATTTCACATTGCACTTGTGAGATTAGATTCAGAACCGTAGGAGTCCAAACTGTAGGGCTTCTTTCGAACCTTCCGAAAAGGGGCGCGAAAAATTCGAGCTACAGTTTCTCAACCCAACTTATCTTCCCAAACAGAGGCATAGACTCAATTTGACCCAAAAAAAAAAAAAAATTCATTTATTTTTCATGATAAATTGAAATAATCCACAAACCCAATACCAATTTTGTATTTTACATTTTTCTTCTTAATTCTTTCAAGGGTATTCATTGTGTTTGGTTTCAATTTTTTAAAAATTAAATTTTTTATTTTTCGTATTTTTTTGTTTTTAGTGAATATTTTTAAAATTTTAGCAAATTTTTTTTAGATGCACCTTACTTAGATGTATCTAAAAGTAAAATATTTGTAAAAAAATCAATAAATACACAAGGATATGAAAATGTACTGAATTTTCATTTTATTTTATTTTTTTATATTTTTGATATTTAGTGAATTTTTTAAAGATTTTTTCTCAAATATTATACTTTTTAAGTGTATTTATATTAGGTATATCTAAAAATTAAAAAAAAATCTTAAAATATTTAAAAATATTCATTGAAAACAAAAAAAAATACAAAAAATAAAAAAAAAATTTAATTTTCTGAAAAGTGAATCATGAGAAGTGAAACCAAACAAGCTAATTATGAATTTTTTTTTAATGCTAAATTGCTTCTTTTTTTTTTTTCTTTTCTTTCATGCATTATTTTATACCCAATATCAATTATATATTATTTTATATTATAAATTTATCGTTTAAATTTTATAGTTATTTTATATATGAAATTATACTTCATTTCCTATATTATTTTATATAATCACAACCCACGGGAGGAAAAACCTGCATAACAATGATACACCAAAGAAACCTCAAAAGTTTGGATTTACTACTTGAATTATTTTTTCAATTGTTGAACAGTAAATTCTTTTATGTTTCGATATCATATTACAGATGATTAATCACTTTACACACTGAGATATATCTATCTTTTGGATGTTTTCATTATTATTTTTTTAAAAGTTTAGATCTTATAATGTGATTATTTATTGATTAGTCATTATTGAATTTCTTTTACATAGTTGGTATTTTAATTTAGTTAAGAGTATTCATTTTACAATAATATAATGTGGAGAAATAGATTTGGAATACCCCTTTATCCATGCAGATCCTGGAATAGTCCTTTGCTAGCCACCTAAAATAGAATAGCTCCTGTCGAGGATGCCGGAATTAGCACTCCGACGATCTAGTTAGTCTTTTTGCTCTAAATATCTTTTGTATAAGTAAGTTGCAGATGTTCTCACATACCTGGTAACTAAGCCATTTCCTTCCTTTTATAGTGTTCTCTCGCTGGGTTGTTATCCCTTGTTATGCATCCCATCAAGACACATTCTCTCATTATACTTTATGGAGGGAATTCGGCAACTGGAGGTGACGCCAAGTATATAGATTATAATCGGCTGGTCTATCACATTGGTCCCTTTGATCGTCGTTTATGCCATTTTCTTCGGCGTTTCTTGAGTCGCTAATAACGGCTCCCATAATTGCCCCTCGAGTATTCGGCTATGTGTGGTTTCGTTTAGCCGGTAGACTCGGCCATCGAAGGGTTGACATTTCAAATGCGTTAGGATTAGGAAATGCGGCGGACGCGCCTTTTCAATAATGTCATGCTAGAAAAGACGTGAGAAAATGATTGTTGCTTCTCGCTTCTTCATACTCTTCTCGTATTTAATGCGTTTGAAATCTTTCTATCCTTTCAGTTCACATGAGAATTCACTGTTTGCTTGCTCAAGACTCCTGCTCTCCTATCTTTGGGACCCCCTTCACGACCTGCCTACTCACCTTCTTACTCGTGCCTATGACACCCTGAACATTTAATTAAATACCACATAAATATTTATAGTTACATATAATTATGGTTGCATGTGATGATAGATTATTAAATAAATAAATATATAAATCTAATTTGGTATTGGGTTATCAAATATGGAATTAATTAGGGATTATAATTTGGGGCCAAATTAACACATTTATGGAATTATAATACTAGTTGGGTCAAATTAAAGTTAAAAATAGTAAATAAATAATAATATTGATAACAAGAATAATAATAATAATTTGTAAAGTAAAATAAAATAATTAATTTTACGATGATAAATGATAAGGTGTAATTTAATTTACATTAGGAACACTGGAAAATTTAGCACCAAAACAAATAAATAACTAAATAAATAAAAAAGAAAATTTGTAATCTATTGTTGACCCAGCAAATGTTTAGTAATATTGGCCCAAACAAATGGCCCAAGTATATATTTATTTGAGAGATCTATACTTATCCTAAAAAGATTCAAATCTCTGATTTGAATCTATAATTAAAACTCAATCTATTAGCATAATAATGGCCTCCATAGAGAGGTTACGTGTCACTCAATCAAGGCTCAGTTAGTAGTATATAAGGAGCAAGAGTGCTGTGAATGAAGGAAGGAAAAACGAAAGAAAAAAAAGAAAGAAAGAAAGAAAAAGAGAGAGAGGTACGTGAATATTGAAAGTAAGGAGTTTATAAGGTTGTGATAGTGGAGTAAGGTTAAGAGTCCATAGTAAGGTGAGTTATATTATACCCTGAGTCACCATAATATATTTTACGTATGTTTTAACTTGCCATAGTTTATTTTATACAAGTTATGTTTTATAAATTATTATAAACTATATTAATATTTCAGTTACGTGGATTATTTTTTGAACCCTATTTGTTAAAAGGAAACCCATGGATACGTTTGTTTTATATTTTAAGAATATTTGACTATGACCTTATATACAATTATGTTTTGTAAGTACCACCACGGGAGTCCCACGCCTTGGGGGACTTAAATAACTATTGGCTTCTGTTTGGCCACTTTGTGGTCCTCTATTTGTCATGGATCCATTGACCTCTGTTTTGACTGTCACTTCTATGACCTTTGTTCTGTTCTGTTTTACACCGTGGTTATGGTTATTTATTTACATGATTTCTGTATTCTGCCACTTTAAATAAATTGTTATTTCAAATTAAATTATGTAAATATTTTAGCCTAACTAATTATCCATGGTTATTTTGTATTCCCTACACTCTTGGCATAATATTTCTCACTCTGCTATGTGCTTATAGCTGTTACCCTTTCAGATGACGAGATGTAAGGGAAACCCATAACCCCACAAAATGAAACCCGCACATGGATTGTTGTTGAACCACTTTTTTTTTTTTATCTTTTTAGTTTTGCTTCCTTTTTGTCCTACTCGGGGCCGGTCACTAACTAATAAAATAACTAAAGCCCTAGAGATGTATTTTCTTTTTCTTAAATAGTAAAATGAAGTAAATTTTTTGTTTCATTATTTTATTTCCGCTTCCTCAGTTTAATTTGCTACAAATAACATAAGTTAGTAAGTTGCAATTCCAACCTTAAGCCCTGGGGTTGGGTCGTGACAAAAGTGGTATCAGAGCAACGGTTCAAAAAAAAAAAAAAAAAAAAAAGGAAAACTATTTTTAATTTGATCAGAAAGTTCGCAAAGTTATAAATAAATCCATAAATAAACTATATAGCTAAGAAAATATAGTAAAATAAAACAAAATAAAATGATAATAAAAACATTTACCTGCAACGTTAGTCTTTCTGTGTAAAATCTCACGTTTATTCTAGTGTTGTAGGAATGTCAGAGATTTATCTTGATGATGCTTTTTGGGATAAGCTCCAGGCCATCAATCTAGATGAAATCTTAGTCAAGCAACCCGCCCCCCCCCACCCCCACTCGCCTCCCCCTCCGCCTCACTTAAGGGTTGGGGAGATTCCAAGGACATAGTCAGGAGACTGCACCCAAGCCTTGCCCAGTTAATGGGTCGGCCAGTTTATATCCAGGTTGATCCCACCGACGTCCTACATTTATTATGGAGACACAGCCTTGTCGATACACGCAGACGTTTCCTTGGACCATCTTGTGTCCTTGGCGTCGCCCCCGGACATGACCGTCCGCATTATATTATAGGCCCTCTACCCCAGAGTTGTGGCCAGAAGGGGGAACGTATACCCTAAGGATTATATTTTCACCACAGTCCCTAACCCACTGGAGATCATTAATATTCAAAATGTTGGCTTTAGTAATGACCTATCATATGTTGAAACACCTGGCTGGATTGTCGACCGAGCATTTGTGGGACACATACGGTCCATCCTCATTTTCACGGTTCAGGTAGCATGGATGTGTTTTGGTGTAGTCCAGTTGGAGTGGGAATTTGAGCTTTTTATGCCGCACTATTTCCCATGGTTTTTTGGCCTATTTGACCCACCACTCTAGATTTTGATAGTAGAAAATTTTTGTATGCTGATCATGATGTGTTCTAATCCCTTTTTTTTGTTGACTTTCTGTTTTGTTTACCACAGGGATGGGACACTAACATATTCTGATTGATGTAATATGAATTGTAAAAAAAAAAAAATGTAAAGTTGGCATTTCATATAAATAGAGATTGTGCTACACATGTATATATATATATATGTTGCATTAAGAATATAATGCCTCGTTTATTACTTTTTAGAATGGCTAATAATGGTAATGAAAGTGAGTCATCAGTTAGTGGCACTGAATCGGTGGAAAGAATAATGGAAAGAGCGGTTATTAGCTTTTTGCAAGCCTTGCAAACTAATATCAACAATGGGACGCCGGAACGACGAGAAGAGCCGGTTACCATAAAACAGTTCCAGGATCTGAAACCCACCACATTTACTGGTGGTCCAGACCCAATGGTAGTAAACGCTTGGGTTAAAGACATGGAAAAGATTTTTCGCGCCGTACCCTGCACCAAAAGACAAAAGGTAACTTTTGCCACTTTCACTTTCGAAGACAATGCATAGGAATGGTGGCTTCTCATTCTGGCCAAAGAAAAAATTACGACTTGGGCAAGATTTTTGGAAGTATTCTACGAAAAATACTTTCCTGATTCATTGCGGGAACAGAAGACATCCGAATTCATACATCTAAAGCAAGGAATCATGACGGTGGCCGAATATGAGAGCAAGTTCACACAACTCACTCGGTTTGTAACATACGTCATCCCCACCGAAACTCGAAAAGCAAGAAAATTTGAAGCAGGATTGGATGCTGGAATTAAAGACAGGCTCGAGGTCTTGAAACTGCCAACCTATGTAGAAGTGGTGGACCGGGCATACATTGCAGAAAAGGGGATTAAAGCCTCGCGTTCCGGGGAACCAAGCCACAAGAAGCGATTTTGGAAAAGAGACAACAGAAGACCCAGTGTTGCGCCTCCCAAAAAGGTGAATATGGGCACAACCAGCTCAGGCTATCAAGGTCCTACCAACCCCCGAGGAGGCACTGTTCCAATTTGCCCCACTTGTGGGAGGGCTCATTGGGGACAATGCTATCGAGACAGGAGAGCATGTTTTAGATGCGGACAAGTCAGCCATTTGTTAAGGGATTGTCCAAAGCTGACTAATCCTACAGCCAGCCCCTCTGGCCCAGTCAGGAGACCCGCAGGACCTGAAGGAGAGAAGAAGGACCAAAAATGCCAAGGTCGAGCTTTCGCCTTGGTACCTGGAAAACCAGAAGTTACCGAAAATGTTGTGTCAGGTGCACTTTCTGTCTGTGGTCATTTAGCTCATGTCCTCATTGACTCTGGGTCAACTACTTCTTTTGTTGCACCACACTTTGCTGCCAAGTTAGTATCAACACCTGAACCATTAGGATATACATTGTTTGTGTCTTTTCCTTCTGGTAAGTCTGCATGTAGTACTGATGTGTACAAATCTTGTGTTGTATTCCTAAAAGGCAAAACCTTATACGTAGACTTGATTCCCCTCCGCATTGGAACCTTTGATGCAATCTTAGGTATGGATTGGCTGGCTGCCAATCACGCCTTTATCAATTGTAAAGCCAAAAAGGTCTCCCTCAGGTTACCAAACCAATCCGAACATGTCTTTGATGGGGCTGGAGTTTCTAACCCTCCCTGTATTATATCCTCTATGACAGCCCAACTACTTCTAAGAAAGGGATGTGATAGTTATATTTGTTATGTGATTGATACACAAAAAGAGGCCCCCACCGTTGATGCAATCCCTGTAGTTCGAGAATTTCCGGATGTTTTTCTTGAAGATCTACGCGGTATTCCAATTGATCGGGAGATCGAATTCACCATTGAAACCCAACCTGGCACACAACCTATATCAAAAGCTCCTTATCGCATGTCGATGACAGAATTGAAAGAGCTGAAGACTCAACTCCAGGAACTCCTGGACAAAGGTTTTATCCGACCTAGTACCTCACCCTGGGGAGCTCTAGTATTGTTCATGAAGAAAATGGATGGCACGATGAGATTATGCATCGACTACCGGGAGCTGAACAAGGTCACTGCCGCGAATCGGTATCCTCTGCCGCGAATCGATGACTTGTTCGATCAACTTCAAGGCGCCCAAGTATTTTCCAAAATCGACTTACGTTCTGGCTACCATCAACTAAAAGTTAAAACGGAAAGCATTGAAAAGACTGCCTTCAGAATCCGTTACGGGCACTACAAGTTTCTTGTCATGCCTTTTGGCGTCACAAATGCCCCAACAGCCTTCATGGACCTCATGAACAGAGTGTTCAAACCCTATCTTAATGAGTTCGTCATCGTCTTCATTGACGACATCCTCATATACTCCAAGTCACTAGAGGCCCATGAGCAACACTTACAAACGATTCTACAAACACTACGTGAACACAAACTTTATGCCAAATTGAAGAAATGTGAGTTTTGGATCACTAGTGTACACTTTCTCGGTCACGTCATTAACAAAGATGGCATCTCGGTTGACCCCCAAAAAGTTGTAGCAATCGTGGACTGGCCACGACCTACTAATGTGTCAGAAATCCGAAGTTTCTTGGGTCTAGCTGGCTATTATCGACACTTCGTGCAAGATTTCTCAAAAATAGCATCGCCCTTGACCCAACTAACTCAGAAGAACATACCCTTTGAATGGACTGATAAACATGAGCGTTGCTTTCAAGAATTAAAAAGTCAACTTGTGTCAGCCCCTATACTAGCACTCCCTACCAAAACAGATGGGTTTGTAATCTATAGTGATGCCTCATACAATGGATTGGGTTGCGTTCTCATGCAAAACGGAAAAGTCATTGCTTATGTGTCGCAAAAATTAAAGACTCACGAAAAGAATTACCAGACTCATGATTTGGAATTGGCTGCAGTGATCTTTGCTCTCAAAATCTGGCGTCATTATCTCTACGGTATAACCTGCGAGATTTACACTGATCACAAGAGTCTTAAATACCTGTTCACACAGAGGGAACTGAATATGAGGCAACGACAGTGGCTAGAATTTATGAAAGACTATGATATAGGGATCCATCACCATTCGGGCAAAGCTAATGTGGTGGCAGACGCACTGAGCCGAAAGACGACGAGAAGTTTGGCATGTACTCTCGTTTCCCGCAAGATCAATGGGTTGCTTGCCAACGTAACCGTGGAGCCTACATTAATTGAAGAAATTAAAGCACGCCAATGGGAAGATAAACTTTTGAAGAAAAGGTACGAGAAACAAGGAAACAAGATTGATCCTGATTTCATTATAAGCAATGGGATATTGAAATTTCGGAATCGAATTTGCGTACTCGACATTCTGGAACTCAAGAAGAAGATATTGGAGGAAGCTTATAACTCGAGATTTGCAGTCTACCCTGGCAACACAAAGATGTACCATGATCTGAAGGAACACTACTGGTGGACCGGAATGAAAAGAGATATAGTAAGCCATGTTTCCAAATGTCTGCATTGTCAGCATATTAAAGCGGAACATCAGAGACCTGCAGGATTGCTGCAACCACTCCCTATTCCTGAATGGAAATGGGAGCACATTAATATGGACTTTGTGGTCAGGCTACCACAGTCATTTTCGAAGAATGATGCAATATGGGTTATAGTAGACCGATTGACGAAGTCAGCGCATTTTCTACAAATCAAAATCATGTACCCTCTGAACAAGTTTGCCACTATATATATATTAAGGAGATTATTCGGTTACATGGTATCCCAGTTTCGATCGTGTCTGACCGAGACCCTCGTTTCGTGTCTCACTTCTGGAATAAATTGTAAGAAGCTTTAGGAACTACACTAAAGTTCAGCACAACTTATCATCCACAAACCGATGGACAATCCGAAAGAACAATCCAGACGTTGGAAGACATGTTACGTGTATGCGTGTTGGACCTCAAAGGTAACTAGGATGAGCACCTACCTTTGATGGAATTCGCCTATAACAACAGCTATCAGGCAAGCATTGGAATGGCATCATACGAAACTCTATATAGAAGGAGATGTCGATCACCTCTGTGCTGGACAGAGGTCGAGGACAGGAAATTGTTAGGCCCCGAAATCGTGCAAGTCACAAGTGAGAAAATCCAACTCATCCAACAGCGAATTTGTACTGCTCAGAGTCACCAGAAAAGTTATGCAGATACTCAGAGACGGGACTTGGAATTTCAAGTAGGGAATCATGTGTTCCTCAAGATCTCACCCACAAGGAGAGTGATCCGATTTGGAAAACGAGGAAAGTTAAACCCACGTTACATCAAGCCATTCGAGATATTGGAAAGGATTGGCCTTGTAGCCCATCGCCTTGCACTACCACCTGAACTATCCAATGTCCACAATGTGTTTCACGTTTCAATGCTTCGATAGTACCTTCGAGATCCAAAGCACGTTGTTGATTACGAGGATCTGGAAGTTCAGGAGGATCTCTCTTATGAAGAACAACCAGTGTAGATTCTTGATCGTCGTGATCAAATTCTCCGAAACAAGACCATACCGCTGGTAAAGGTCTTATGGCGAAATCATCACATCAAAGAAGCTACATGGGAAACGGAAGGTCAAATGCGAGCCAAATACCCACACCTTTTCGAAAGTTAAGGTACGTCAAGTTTGGGAACAAACTTCTATTTAATTAAATACCACATAAATATTTATAGTTACATATAATTATGGTTGCATGTGATGATAGATTATTAAATAAATATATATATATATAAATCTAATTTGGCATTGGGTTATCAAATATGAGATTAATTAGAGATTATTATTTGGGGCCAAATTAACACATTTATGGAATTATAATACTAGTTGGGTCAAATTAAAGTTAAAAATAGTAAATAAATAATAATATTGATAACAAGAATAATAATAATAATGTGTAAAGTAAAATAAAATAATTAATTTTACGATGATAAATGTCACGCCCTCAAAATAATAACATTAAACTCAACAATATTGACATGCATTGATATATAAAAGATCAACATCTTTCTATTCATCAGTATATTTTCTTACAAAAAGTATTACATGTTGACAACAAAAGTAAACGCTCCCACGGGCTTACAACTTTCCAAGCCAACACTTGGTTACAAGAATTAAGTACTAACTCATATACACATTAAGCCCTAGGCTTGAATTTACATGTAATACATCAAAAGGAAATGGCATCCAAAAAGTCTGACAGCCTCTAGCCTCCCAAGCTATGTCCTTGGAGGTGGCATGCTACCTGTACCTGAAAATGATGTTCCCATATAGGGTGAGCCACAGCCCAGTAGAAACACACTAAACCAACTATGAACAATGACTAAAAGATTAGCAGATGATAGATGGTCAACACTGATAACATCCACTTATACCACGTTAAAGTTTTATGACATACAAGTCTATATTACTTTTCATTTTCCAATTCTTAACCATGACTCCGAACCTGGCCAATCAACACATATGAGACAGTGACTCATATCAGACATTTTCCTATTTCACAACAGATAAGCATATTAGCTATACCAACACATCAATAGATAAGCATAAGAGCTATATCACACTTCCAGGGATAAGCATAAGAGTTGTATCATCATAATAGTAGATAAGCATATGAGCTGTATCTATGGAGTCCATCCCCTATCTTCTCCCGAACAACATCCAGTTTAGAGGTTCATCCCCTATCTTCCCCTAAACCGTGGAGTACATCCCCTATCTCCTCCAACACAACACATGCATATAAACGATTATTATACACATTACCAATCTGTACATAAAGTTAATGTATCCTTTCAATCGTCATACTTAATGACACATTCCAGTAATTAGTTTCCGTTTACCTAATCATCATGCATCGTCTACAACAATCAAGACTATCCTCCACCGATAGCCCAAAGCAGTTATTTCTAAACAGAAAATAAATGCATCAAATGGATATAAAATCAACACTTCAATTCAATTCCCCATTTCTCAAATTAATTATTTAAATTAATTTATTAAACCAATTAGGGCAAATTCCCATAATTAACAAAACAACACTAAGGTTCCCTTTTCATCCATAATCCATCATCTATCTCACTTTTCTATGCCAATCTTGCATATAGGTTTATTATAAACAAAACCCCATCTTTTGTAAAATTACACAAAAGACCCAAACTTTTGTAAAACTACACAACAACACCCAACATATCAAAAAGCTAAAATTGAAAGACAAGGTCCATAAGGAGGAGTAGGGTATCCCTACCTCAAAGTCTTTGAACTCCAATGGAGATGAAGACCAAAAACCAAAATGCTCCAAATCGCCAAATTTTTAGATTAAATCAAAGCTCTCAACGCTCTCTACCTTTTTAACAAAGAGCTTAGGGTAGATTCACGCTAGAAAAGGATGAAAGTTTAGAGAGAAGGCAAGTCTAGAGAGAGGGGGTCTCAGATCTAGGGTTTTAAAGTAAAAGTGATAAAAATGTTATGTTTAAAATCGCTGCTGTTGCTGATATAAAACAGGCTCGCTCGAGCGAAGACTTGGTCGCTCGAGCGACCAGACACAGAAAACCTCGCTCGAGCCAAGAAAGTCTCGCTCGAGCCAACAACTCGAACCTACAGGTCTGCAACCAGACGCACGCTCCAGCGACGGACTGGTCGCTCGAGCGAAGAAAAACCAGACCGCTCGAGCGAAGAAAAGCTCGCTCGAGCCAAGAAATGCAACTCTCAGGTCCAGAACCAGACGCAATCCCTTGCTCGAGCGAAGCCACTCTGGCTCGACCCACCAGACACAAAACACACCTTTCGCTCGAGCGATCAAACCCTGGCTCGAGCGAAGGACCAAAACAAAGAGCTCGCTCGAGCGACAAACTTCTCGCTCGAGCGAAGGCCCAGAATTCTGGGCAGCAACACTTGGCTCCCAGACACAACCAACCTGTAACAAGCCTGCCCAACACATCCTATAACTCAAAACAAAGTGTGAAAGGATGTAAACAAGAGAATAACAACTGCTAATGTCCACGGACTCAGGTCCGGACCACTGTACAACAAGGGATAAAACCCGGGGATCGCTATAATAAATGATAAGGTGTAATTTAATTTACATTAGGAACACTGGAAAATTTAGCACCAAACAAATAAATAAATAAATAAAAAGAAAAAAAAATTGTAATCTATTGTTGACCCAGCAAATGTTTAGTAATATCGGTCCAAACAAATGGCCCAAGTATATATTTATTTGAGAGATCTATACTTATCCTAAAAAGATTCAAATCTTTGATTTGAATCTATAATTTAAAACTCAATCTATTAGCATAATAATGGCCCTCCATAGAGAGGTTATGTGTCACTCAATCAAGGCTCAGTTAGTAGTATATAAGGAGCAAGAGTATTGTGAATGAATGAAGGAAAAAAGAAAGAAAAAAAGAAAGAAAGAAAGAAAAAGAGAGAGAGGTACGTAAATATTGAAAGTAAGGAGCTTATAAGGTTGTGATAGTGGAGTAAGGTTAAGGGTCAATAGTAAGGTGAGTTATATTATACCTTGAGTCACCATAATGTATTTTACGTATATTTTAACTTACCATAGTTTATTTTATACAAATTATGTTTTATAAATTATTATAAACTATATTAATATTTCAATTACGTGGATTATTTTCTGAACCCTATTTGTTAAAAGGAAACCCATGGATACGTTTGTTTTATATTTTAAGAATATTTGACTATGACCTTATATACAATTATGTTTTGTAAGTACCACCACGGGAGTCCCACGCCTTGGGGACTTAAATAACTATTGGCTTATGTTTGGCTACTTTGTGGTCCTCTATTTGTCATGGATCCATTGACCTCTGTTTTGACTGTCACTTCTGTGACCTCTGTTCTGTTCTGTTTTACACCGTGGTTATGGTTATTTATTTACATGATTTCTGTATTCTGCCACTTTAAATAAATTGTTATTTCAAATTAAATTATGTAAATATTTTAGCCTAACTAATTATCTATGGTTATTTTGTATTCCCTACACTCTTGAAATAATATTTCTCACTCTGCTGTGTGCTTATAGCTGTTACCCTTTCAGGTGACGAGATGTAGGGGAAACCCATAACCCTACAAAATGGAACCCGCACATGGATTGCTGTTGAACTACTTTTTTTTTTTATCTTTTTAGTTTTGCTTCCTTTTTGTCCTACTCGGGCTGGTCACTGACTAATAAAATAACGAAAGCCCTAGAAATGTATTTTCTTTTTCTTAAATAGTAAAATGAAGTAAATTTTCTATTTCATTATTTTATTTCCGTTTGCGCAGTTTAATTTGCTACAAATAACATAAGTTAGTAAGTTGCGATTCCAACCTAAGCCCTGGGTTTGGGTCGTGATAGTGCCCCTTCTTTTGTCCGTAAGTTTTCTAAGCTTGATTGTCTTTTATTTTCCCATTTCATCCCTTGCATTTCTTCTTCTTTCTCCTGTCATTTTGGTCCTCGCATGGTGAATCATCTGAAAGCTTTTCTTCTGAAGATAGAAACGTTAGCCTTCCGTCGTCACTTTCCTATCCTTGCCGACGTTCAACTCGCCTTAGTTGGGGATGGCGAGGTCAACTTTGAGAGGACTGACAAAAATGTCATTATTTTCCCTCTTTTAGCAATTGCTGAAGGAGGCATCCGTTTCGTCTTCGCCTCACACTTAGGTCTGTACTGCATCATTGGGGTCCGATGCCATCCCAACCAAACGTTAATTTTTATCGAATTGTAATGGGTATGATAGAACTAAACCGCCACTTCCAACTTGACCGGCCATTCGGCACTGTTTCAATCTTGCCAAATCGTCTGGTCGGCTAGGGCAATACTTCCTTAGAGCTAAAGACACCAATCACTATCTAGTCACAATGCTTGCCAGCTGTGGCAAAAGAGTGGATGACATAATGGTGGTCGTTCACAGTAATTAGGAGTTCGGCGAAGGGAAATATTGCCGAACTTCCGTGCCCAGGCACAAGAGAGAACCAGGTGGCCAATTAGTTCATGTTGCCTTCTATTTTTATTGATTTTTGCTGATTCTAACCTATTTTTCTTGTACAGGCAACAATCTCAAAAAGTCCCTCGTTTTAACAGACGAGTTGGTGCTTGCCCAAGTGAAAACGACATTAGACTTTGTTGGCCGGCTGAATTTACAAAGATAGGGTCGGGCCGTGCATATCTTGCTTCAATACGAACTATCTTATTCCACTTTCTCGGCGGCCGATCATATCCCCATTCCGAGAGGTGAACAACAATTTGTGACCCTCGTGTTTCCCAACTATGTCCATTGTGGGATATCGGTATCGAGGACTCATCAAAAAGTGATCAGGCCAACAACAGCGACAAAAGGGCTGAACAAGTCATTGGTCAAGTCGAGGTAATAGGAGCGGCTAACGTCAAACAAGACGAAAACGCTACGCTTGAAGTTCCCGAGGCTGAAGAACCTAGGGAACGATTTTTTGATTTTAACAAGTTGGCTCCAGTGAACAAGTTGACATTGAAAGTTTTTAAGAGAAAGATATTTTTTTGAACTTAGAAGATTTTCCTGGTGTCAGCTTTAAGGATATGGCAGGTGAATCAGTTGCTTAATTTTCCAGAAGAAGAAACGCCGAGAAGATGGCGGCGCGGAGGAAGATGGCAACTTCTAAAGGGAATGAGGAACCTTAGCCGGTAACTGAAACTGCGCAACTTGAACAAGTAGAGTCGGTGCAAACCTCATTTGAAACGATAACAGAGGACCTACATGCCAATCAGAGTGCGAGAAACGTCCCCACCGACTCCGAAACTGTCGAAGTGGTAGAGCAACCATTGGAGAAGAGGCTGAGACCATCAGTTGACCTCCTGGCGCCATTCCTCGTTCAGCCGAAAGCCAAGGGTTTATCAATTTGGGCCGGCGCCTCTACAGTAAAGGATCCTGTAGTGGCGTTGGGTGTTGCCGCAACAATCGCCCTTCTGCTTGATAAGGCTGCATTTCGTGCCGAACCAGACCTAGTTTCGGTTGCTTTAGCTGTGCAATAGACTATTTTGGTAAGTGATTTATTCGCTTCTTGATTTTATTTACACCATTTACTTTTGGCTCACTGCACTTATTGCAGGCTGCTGAGTGCATTGTTGAAATCGGCTGATCTGCCAACACGATGTTGTGGAGCTAATCAGTTCATTGAAGGCTGAGTTGGCGGTCGAACAGAGCAAGGCCAAGTCAGCTCTTGCGGATTTGGCGATCGCAACACAGAAAGCTGAAGCCGAATCCAAGAAAGTTAAAAAAGAGCGTGCCAGAGCCATTGCAGAGGAAGAGAGAACCAGGCATGCGGAGCTGCTACGTCACGCTGTCGAAGAAAGGGCTCACGCAACAGAGTCCGCTTTGTAAACGATGCAAGCGGAGTTGGAGAAGCTCAAGGTCGAACTCCAGACGGCTCATTTGGCAGCCAGAGAGGCGAAAAAGATGGCTTTTGACGTTAAAGAGTTAGCCACTAAAGAGATGTACGCTGATAAGGCCTTGAAGTTTGAGAACAGGGTTTTAAGCACAGATGGCTGAAAGCCTTGGTGGCGGCGAATGTCACACTTGCCTTACCGATTCCCTATGATCAAGAGGAAGTGGATTCCCTAGAGTCGGATCTTAAAGAGATATGAAAGCCGTTGGCTCTGAGTAGACCTCTTTAGAGTTAGAGTAGTCGACACACTTAATTTTGTAATTTTTGTAAATAGCATCACTAAAGACCTTGCTGATGCGTTGTTTTGTTTCTGTGTTATTTGATTTAGCTGGAGCCTATTGTTTTCACATATAAAGTACTCATGTACTTAGTGACTCAGTTTATTAATGAAAACGACTTTGATGCTTCAAAAACATGGTTGGCATTTCTTTATCATTTCTTTAGCTATACGTGTTCAACATATTGGACATTCTATTTATATTCGGCATTTCGACATATAGATCTGCATAGGTAGCCATGTCGTATTGTATATTGACTTGTAAAAAATAGACCCGCATATATAGCCATGCCCGAATTATATATTAAACTTATAAAAAACATTTACTATAACACATTCGGCACTCTATGCATATTCGGCAAATAGCTCGTTTATCATTTTTTTAGCTATACTTGTTCTTCATATTTGGCATTTTATTTATACTCGGCATATAGCCCCCACATAGATATCCATACCGAATAGATTCAAGTATCTGCCCTTATCCTAGGAGGGTGCGTTGTAAAATGCTCGAGTGGGGCACTTCATGCATATTTGACAGGGATACGTTTCCATGCCGAATAGATTCATATATCTGCCCTTGCTCCAGTTAACTACATGGTACGCTGAACAGACAGGTTCTTTTACGTGCTCATGTAGATGACACCTTAGGGCTGGTGCATACATAGTTAATTCCAAGCAGTAGTCACAGGTCCTTTAAATGAGCTATAACGTCGTATGAAAAAAGAAAGGGCTTTGTCAAAAACAACGTCATCCCCCAAAGTGGCAAATGACGCATATGTCAAAGAGACTTTTCTATAACAGTAGAGGTGAAGGGAGAATGTTAGTTAATCTCGACGTTGAGATGAATCAAGAATCTCGTAGTGATGGGGCTGCCACGGGAGTTTGGAGGGAGAAGAAATAGGCGTAGGTCGCCTGGAAGGCGAAGCAACTCGCTTGGAAGGGCTGAACCTCCTAGAAGAGATGAGCGCAGCAGATCTCCTAGAGCAGAAGTAAGGGAAAGTAAAAAAGTTGCTGGTACCCCCATCTGTAGCTCGCAATGAGCCTAGGCCACCTCATCCTTTGAGTTTTTTAGTTTTTATCATAAACAAGCCAATAACGGAAGCTAATTCGATTGTTCACGACCCCGAGCATGGCAATTGAATTCACGTGGCAGATCTTTCCTTCTGAAGTGCATCAGTTAGTGGCGGCGCAAGCTGATTATGATGTGTTCAGAGAGGGCATCCATAGAGCTATCAAAGGGTTATACAGCTCCTATGAAATCGAAATGCGTCTTCGTAGCGCACGCAAAGAGATTGATCACAAAGATGGACACATACAGAACCTCGAGTACCGATTAAGGGAGGCGGAAGAGCGGGCCGAGAATGAAGCTCAAAAGGCAAAGATTGCTAAGTTGAAAATAACTGGTGCGGCTGGCTACAAAGATGCGCTCTCACAACATTTGTTGGATCGCGCAATAGCCAATAAAGATACTGCGGCCATATTTGCGCACGAGGCTATAGAAACTCGAGCTTAAAATAAAGGGTTTTTTGAAGGGGCGAAAGGTCGATATTGACAAGACGATAAAGAAATTAGCCAATGACGTGTGCCGTTGCAAAAATCATGGATTCAAATACGAATGGCTCAAGGCGCTGCAGGTGGCGGGGGTTGACACGGCATCCCCCTTATATCAGAAATATATATGCCGTTTGAAGCATATGATCTTGAGAAGACTAATGACGAGGAAGAAGTCGCAAATCTGAAGACTTAGTCAACATCTGTTTGTAGTTTAAGATAGCAAAATGTTATGCCTTAGTATAGGGAATTTTTATGCTTTGTAATTAGTTGTTTGTACCCCGACCAAATATTGAGCAAATATGATTATATGAATAAATACTTCATTCGCCATTGATGGTTGCCAATATAATGCATTTGGTACAATATATTGAACATGAAGGGCACTCCGAATCAGAGACTTAAGCTGGCCCTTCGTGCCGAACATGCATGCATGTCGAGCACAAAGGGCACTCCGAATTCGGAGACTTGTGTTGGCCCGTCGTGCAGAACATGCAGCCATACCGAGCACGAAGGGTGCTCTGAATTCAGAGACTTAAGTTAGCCCGTCATACGGAACATGCATGCATGCTGAGCACGAAAGGCGCTCCGAATTCGGAGACTTGCGGCCCTTTGTGCCGAACATGCATACATGTCGAGCACGCAGGGCGCTCTAAATTCGGAACTTGCGAAGATGAGTTAAGTTCCAAGGTCGTTCATATCGGAGAGTTTGTATGCCCTACCCCGACAATGGAGTCAATGCGGTAGGGGTCATCCCAGTTAAGGTCGAGCTTCCCGTCGGACGAAGTCTGGGCGGCGGGTAGCATCTTTTTCAACACCAACTCTCTAGGAATATAACGACGCAGGCATATGCGGTGTTTATAAGACTTAGTGAGCATTTGTTGATAATGGGCCATAGCAACAAGAGTGCTGTCCCGACGCCTTCGAGCAAATCGCAATCGAGTGCGAGCATCATATCATTGCAATTGGTATCGGAAGCCTGGAAGCTAAGTGTTGGCAAACTAATTTTGAGAGAGATAATGGCTTCATTACTAAAACACAAGGCAAATAGCGTTTCGCCTGTAGATCTACGAGGCGTGGTTCAGTGAGTCCAAAGTGTGGCGAGCCGAGTTCCAAGATAGCCTTAATTTGCTTTGGGTTTGCCTCTATCCCCCAATGATAAACTTTCATGAACCAATACCAAAGGCACATTTGGAGGCGTTGAGCTTCATTCTGTACTTGCGAAACATATTGAACGTTGCAGTCAAGTTAGCTAGATGGTCCCCTTTTGCCTTGGACTTCACTACTATGTCGTCAATGTATACTTCCATAGTTTTGCCGAGTTGATCTTTGAACATGCCAGTGACTAATTGCTAATATGTTGCCCTGACATTCTTCAGGCCAAAAGGCATGACCTTGTAACAATAGGTAACTCTTGGTGTCAAGAACGCCGTCTTGTCCTGATCTGCCGGATCTATGGCAATTTGATGATAACCCCAGTAAGCATCCAAGAAACTCATACGTTGGTGCTGCGCAGTTGCATCCACGAGTTGCTCAATTCTCTGCAATGGGAAGCAATCTTTTGGAAAAACCTTGTTTAGCTCTGTAAAATCCATGTAGACGCGCCATGATCCTGTCTTCTTTTTCACCACAACAGTGTTGGATAGCCACGTGGGATAAGTAACTTCCCGAATTACACTAACTTCCAACAACCTATCCATTTCATCGACTACGGCCGCAACATGCTCCGTGCCCGAGCGGTGACTCTTCTGGTTAACCAGCTTAACCGTCGAATCGACATTGAAACTATGCATTGCATATGTTGAGTCGACGCCTAGCATGTCATAGGACGTCCAAGCAAAAACATTAATGTAACCGAGGAAGAATGATAACAGCTCTTGTTGTTCGGCGCCAGTAAGACTTGTACCGAGTAGAAAAAACTTATTCCGATCCTCATTAATCGTAATCTGATGTAGATCTTTCGTAACCTTGTTGGCCAGGACTTTTCCAATGTCTTCGAGGCTCTCATGATTCAAATTTATGATTGAATTCACTTCCATCTCTTTGGGCTTTTTGATCAGGGCCTAGAGATAGCATTCTTTCGCAGATCGCTGCAAGCCGCGAACCTGTTCAATTCCATATTATGTTGGGAAGCAAAGCAACTGGTGGTAGGTGCTTGGGACAGCTTGCATTTCATGAAGCCAAGTTCAACCCATGATTAAATTATAAGGTAAAGGGAGTTTAACGACCAAGAATTCAACGTCTAGTGTTTTGGTGCTGGCACGCACCGGTAGCACGACTTTGTTGAGGGGATACTCCAGATTTGCATTGAAGTTGAAGAGAGGATACTTAGCCGGTTGTAGGTCTACCTATGTGAGGACAAGCTTTATAATTGTCTTGTAATACGTGATCTCTGAAGTACTCCCTTGGTCGATCAGGATACATTCAACGGCAAACTTATTAACTTGTAACTCGATCACGAGGGCGTCATTATGCGGTGTGGAGATTCCCTAAAGGTCGTCATCCGAAAAATTGATTTCATTCAATAGACGAGGTCGTTTGGTCATCTTGCCATACACCAAGTTAGGATCGGAAGATTGTAGATGAACCAAGTGTTCACTGTCAAATGGGGGTATGCTGTATATTCCATGGATTACACCAGCTCGAGGCGATTCGAGACGTACGGTTCGCACCCCTAGGGCTTTTTCCGTCTTCGGCAGGTATTCGGTCAATTTGCCTGCTAGGACCAACTTCTCCAGATGATCTTTAAGAGCATAACATTTATCGGTCATGTGTGGTATTCGCATCTCTGATCTCTGTGCCTTTTGTCGAGGTGGCCCAAACATTTTACTCAGCCATCCGAAAAAAGGTTGACGCTGTATTTGGTTTAGAATTTTGCTTATCGGTTCGTTAAACTCAATGTACGGTTTATCTGACCATTTGGGACGCCTGCTTTCCAACTGATATTGCTCATTCCGTTACGAATCCCAGCGGTTATCCCTTCTAGATCGACTCCTTGTATCTGGGCTTTTTCTCGGTGGAGTCCTTTCCGGTGGGGCAGAGTTCAAGGGTTGTACTGGGACAGGCACTGTCGTTTCTTCGGCCTGCAGGCTGGCTTTGATCCTAATTGCATCATTTTCCACTTTGCAATATTCCTTCACTTTTTTCATCAGGGACCAGACTGTTTTGGGAGGTCTCTGAGTTAGTGAGCTTCGGAGCGGGCTGTCAGGGTGCAGTTCCATTTTGAAGGCCGTGACCGCCATAGCATCGTTGCAATCATCGTCCATGAGGTTGAAGCACTCCCAATAACGTGTCGAATACTCGCGCAAGGTTTCTCCTTACTTTATCTTCATTGCCCAAAGAGAATTTGCTTGCTTTGGTTGCATTTCATTAGTGATGAATCTGGCCCTAAAGGATTTCTGGAGTTGATGGAAACTCTAGACCGATCCAGGCTCAAGCTTGTAATACCATCTAACTGTCAATGGTCCCAAACTACCAGAGAATATTCTGCACATAAGCGCTTCGTCGTCTGCATATAGTGTCATAACTTGCCTGTAATGTCAAACATGATTTGTAGGATCTGACTTCCCATCATACAGTGTAAACGGCGAGGCTTTGAACTTTTTAAGCAAAATGGCCTTGGCAATGCGTCACACAAAAGGGTCATGAGTATCATTCTCATCAGATTCATCGCTACTGTTCTTCTGCTTATACCACACTCATGGACTGTTGTCCGATGAGTCTGAGGTGTTTGGTCGGACTCGCTTTCTAGGTTCCTCTCCTGATGTCCTTAAGTCGCTACTATCCTCGTTCCTTTAAGGGCGGCGTTGTTGGATTTCCTTCTTTTTTGGCGATCGACCCCTAGCATGTTGTGGTGGAAGTTGGGATTTGGCCAATTCCTGACGTCGGCGTTCATTGTCAGTTGCCATATCCTTTATTCGTTGTTCATTGCGTTTTGCTTGGTTAATTAGGGTTTGCATGGCATTCTCTGCTGAAGACAAGGGTAAGAGAGTCAGTGAGGAGAAATTCAGGGCTCTACATGCAGGCATATCTTCTGGCCCATACACTATTCCTGGCTTAACATCATCGCCTATGAGGGAAAGATCCCATGCTAGGTCTGTCATGGATGAGTTTTTCCACAGACGACACCGGTTGTGGAGAAATGGATTTGGAATACCCCTTTATCCAGGCAGATCTTGGAACAGTCCTTTACTAGCCACTTGAAATAGAACAACTCCGGTTGGGGATGCAAGAATTAGCACTCCGACGATCTAGTTAGTCTTTCTGTTCTAAATATTTTTTGTATAAGTAACAAATTTTCTCACATACCTGGTAACTGAATCCTTCCCCTCCTTTTACGGAGTTCTCTAGCTGGGTTTTTTTCCCTTGTCACGCATCCCATCAAGACCCATTCTCTCACTATACTTTACGAAGGGAATTCGGCAACTGGAGGTGACGCCGAGTATATAGAGTATAATTGGCTGGTCCGTCACATTGGTCCCTTTGACCGTCATTTATGCCATTCTCTTTGGCGTTTCTTGAGTTGCTAAAACGGCTCCCACATATAATTTAATATATATCATATAAAATCATTATATGATAATCCAACTATAATATATTTATATTTAATTGTTTTTAATAAATTTTATATAATTCTATTTCTACATATTTTTATTTTCCAAATGAATATAAAAGAAAATTGTATAGTAAGAATTACTTTTAATTTTATGTTACTAATTTTTCTTCTAATTGAACTATTATTTTTAATATCAAATGAGTATTTATTTTATTATTTTATAATTTAATATATATCATACAAAATTATATATGATAATTACACTTTTATAATATAATATAACTAAAATTATCAAAATATATAAATAATTTAACTAAAATTAATATATATATAAATATTTAAGTAATAATTTTATAGAATGATAACGTTAATATTATCAAAATAAATAATTAAAATTATATTTTAATTTTAGGGAACTTTTTTGATAAATCCATTTTCTAAGAGTTTTATTCTATCTAACCCATATTCTTTTTGACTATTCCATTAGGTCCTATTTGAGATAAGAAAACCAAAATGCCATTTTCATCTACTTATATTCCATTTAGTTCACATTATTTTCTTATATTTCAATAAGTCATATGGGTGACATAATTACCAAAATACCCCTAATATGAATGTTCACACCGTCAATGTGAATGTTCATATCGTTAATGTGTAGGGGCCCGGCCTATGTCGATCCTTGTGGGTGCCCGGAAAAATTCGAGTCGGGCCGGGGCGGGCCCGGCCCATTGACAATGTAAATATTCACATTAACATGTTAACATTCACATTAATAGGAGTGTAAAATTGGCCCGCGTCCCGTGGCGGCGCGAAACCGGCCCGCGGCCCATGGGCGGCCCGGGGCGGGCCCGGTCCGGCCCGTTGACAATGTGAATATTCACATTGACATGTTAACATTTACATTGATAAGAGTATAAAATTGGTCCGCAACTCATGGGCGGGCCCATGGCCCGAGGTGGGCCCGGCCCGGCCCGTTGACAATGTGAATATTCACATTGACATGTTAACATTCACATTGATAGGAGTGTAAAATTAACCCGTGCTTCGTGGCTGCCCGAAACCTGCCCACGACCTGTGGGCAGCCTGGGGCGGGCCTGGCCCGGCCTATTGACAATGTGAATATTCACATTGACATGTTAACATTCACATTAATAAGAGTATAAAATTGGCCAGCGGCCCAGGGCTAGCCCGACCCGGCCCGACTCGTTGACAATGTGAATATTCACATTGACATGTTAATATTCACATTGATAGGAGTGTAAAATTAGTCCGTGCCTCGTGGCTGCTCGAAACCCGCCCACGGCTCGTGGGCGGCCCGAGGCGAGTTTGGCCATTTTTTTTTAATTCTTTTTAATTTTTTTTACCAAAATTTTATTATTTTCCACAAAAAAAAAAAACACTAGGCCTCGGCGCGGACCGAGCCTCGGACCGAGCCTTGAATGGGCCTTAACCGTGCCGATGGGCCGGGCCAGGGTCGGGCTTCAAAGTGATGGCCCAGGCCCTAGCCTAGGGTCTCGGACTAGGCTCGAGCCTAGGTCCAAACGAGCCTTTCTCGGGCCAGGTCGGGCTAGCCCATGGGCCAAAAAATTAGGCCCATGCCCTAGCCCTGGCACAAGGGTATTTGGGCTTTGGATGGGCCGATGGATCGAGCCTCGGGTTGGCCCGGTGGGCCTGGGCTTAGCCTCAAGCTTAGGTCGGGCTTGGGCGGGTTTCGGGCAGCCACGAGGCGCGGGCTAATTTTACATTCCTATCAATGTGAATATTCACATTGTCAACGAGCCGGGCCTGCCCCGGGCCGCAAGCGGGCTTTTGGCCGCCCATGAGCTATGGGCCAATTTTATACTCTTATCAATGTGAATGTTAATATGTCAATATGAATATTCACATTGTCAATAGGCCAGGCCGGGCCCGCCCCGGGCCGCCCACGGGCCGTGGGCGGGTTTCGGACAGCTATGAGGCGCAGGCTAATTTTACACTCCTATCAATGTGAATGTTAACATGTCAATGTGAATATTCACATTGTTAACAGGCCGGGCCGAGCCCGCCGTGGGCGGGTTTCGCGCAGCCACGGGGCGCGGGCTAATTTTACACTCCTATCAATGTAAATGTTAACATGTCATTGTGAATATTCATATTGTCAACGGGCCGGGCCGGGCCTGCCCCGGGCTGCGGGCAGGCTTTTGGCCGCCCATGGGTCACGGGCCAATTTTATACTTTTATCAATATGAATGTTAACATGTCAATGTGAATATTTACATTGTCAACGGGTCGGACCGGGCCCGCTTCGGGCCGCCCATGGGCTGCGGGCGGGTTTCGCGCCGCCACGGGACGCGGGCCAATTTTACACTCCTATTAATGTAAATATTAACATGTCAATGTGAATATTCACACTGTCAACGGGCCAGGCCCGCCCGGCTCGCGGGCGGGTTTCAGGCCGCCCACAGGCCAATTTTACATTCCTACCGATGTGAATTTTAAAATATGAATGTTTACATCATAAAATTGCTAACCGTTCAAAAAGTATTTATAAGGGTATCAAAATTAAATATAAGGGTATAAGTGTCCAAGAAAATAGTGTAAATCAAGAAAAATGATTTTATGAAATAAAACTATACATACATGGGATTAAATGGGTTAAAAAATTCGTTCATGGATTTCTTGAATTAAAACATTTCTAAATGAGATTTATCAATAATTTTTTCTTAATTTTAAATTTAAATTATTTTTTTATAACACGCCTCTTGTACCAATAAATTTAAAAATATATATAGATATATATTATCAACTGCTAATTACAAATTAAAAATAGATAAATACTATAAAAAAAGAAGAGGTTGCTGCTGCATAATCACAAAGGAGTTGACACCAGCGATCGACCGTCCCCAGCTGCAACTCGCGAGTATTCCATCCTATTCTATCCATCTCTTCTCTCGCCACAAACACCCTCCCTCCATTTTCTTTTGCGGGAAACAAAAACACTGTCCAAGCACCAAACCAAGCCTGCTTTCGAATTCCCATTCTCCTCACTCACTCAGTCAATAACCCCAATCAAAAATTCACCACTGCGTTTTCTTCTCTCAATCCCAATCCCAATCCCAATCCCAATCTCAATCTCTCTCTTCGCCATTTACTACACCAAATCAACTCCACAATTCAAACAATCTTCATCTTGTTTAGCTTGGATATATATATATATATACAATCATTATTATTATTATTATTAATAATTTGGAGGCTCCTCTAAACTTGGCAGAAGTTTCTGCCACCATATCAGGAGCTGCTGGTGCTAAATTTAGCCAGTTTATATGATCTGCTTGTCGATCCAAACATTTTCCATTCCTAGAGAATCTCACATTCTAATTGGGTTTGGTGGTGATCCATTTCAATTACATGTCGCTAAGAGGAAATTGAGTTTGAATTTTAATTTGAAATCAAAGGCCGTTTGCGGCGTGCCTGCTTTGGGGAGAGTTTTAGGGCTGAACAAGTCATCATCGTCAACTGTATCGATGCCAAAACAAGCCCTCGCGGCTTCTTCGGTGATGCTGACATCGGGCGCCAGCGGACGAGTCAACGCGCTGTTCTCGCTGCGAATGCTCAACAACTTGCTCCTGCTCATCAATGCCTTGGTTATGCTAAGGTCTTGCCAGAAAATGAAGGATGACAAACATAAACAGCACAGCAGCAGCAGCAGCAGGAGGAAGGGGGAACGACTGGTGCGAGTGCCGGCCTCTGTGCCCTGGAAGAGCAGCGCTGTCGACCAGGAGGTGGCGGCCAGGAGAGCCCTCGCTATTCAGAGAGTCACACACTTCATCGATGACAATTCACGCAGGGATTTTTCTCTCTTCGTTACGCCCAGAGGCTACACAATGTTCACGCAGTCGTGGTCTCCTGTTTCCAAAGAAATCAGGTAAGCATTGATCACTTTCATTGAGGCTGTTTGTTTATTGTAGTTTTCATCGACCCCTTTTAAATTTGAATCTTAGGGTTTGATCAGGTGCTTATTGTAATGATAATGAACTGCTTTGTCTTCATCATGCTTGATGCTATTCCTGGAGAAATGCAGAATATGAGGCATATTCTCCTCCCACATCCATTTCAGCAGCACTTGCCTGCCGTTAAAAACTATGTTCTCAGATTCAATTTTTGTATAGTGGGACTCGCACTTGAAATTGAATCTCCACCACACATTGCTTTTTCTACGCTATTCATCACCTGAGTATTTCCCTATAGGCTATAGCTGGACTACATCTCAAGGATATGAAAATGTTTTTTTCGTTATTGTTATCTGCTCTGCAATTTCAGGGTATAGGAATGCCACTAAGCTGGGAGAGAGAGACATGTCCTCTTTCTTTTGGAATGTGATAACCATGGAGGTGCTTTTGTTTAATGGGATAATTGGTGGAATGTCCTATGGGATGGACTGTAGTAGATTAGATCACATCACATCACTTTTTTTATTAATCCATGAGGTCCCATTGACTTCAATTCTTGTCTGCTTAAGTTCAAATTTTCAGCAAATATTTGGATGGATTTGCCCTTACTTTAGTGCTCAACAATACTGTCCAATAAAGTTAACAAAAAAAAACAAGGAAGATAAATAATTAAAAAATTAAAAACAAGAAAGGATTTGGATTTTGAAGTTAACAAGGTTGGTTCATCATTCACAAGTGGTATCTTGTATGGATTGCATGAAAATGAAGTTATTACAAATTGTTTCTTCTAACATTTCAATTGACTCTTTTTGTTCTAATAAGTCCTTTCCTCAATAATTTTTTTTCCAAGATTCATGATATGATTTCATGTATGATATCTTCTGTTAGCTTAGTAATATTCTATTTTACATTTCAAAATTCCATATTTTTTAGTATGATTCTTAAGAAATTGTGAGGAAGGCTGGTCTATTTAAAATAGATTGGCCAAGAAAAAGTTCCCAGTATGTAACCAGGATCCTAATTCTGTCAATCTTCAACCAAATTTGTTCAACACCTTCTTAGTTGAGTTTGAGAATGAGTGGAAGCTACTTGGTGGTGCTTCTCAGCTCAGGAATTAACATGGATGGTTTCAACATTTTTATGGTCTTCAAAAGAGCCAAGACTGTACTACTTAATATTTGAACCACTGGACTAAATGTTGATGATGATGTTCATCTGTCCTGTGCAGGGGAGTTGTGGTTGTTTTGCATGGCCTGAATGAACACGGGTTTGTATTACTCTCAGATATATATTTTAATTATCAAGTTCAGTTGGTTCTGTAACTTGATTCACTGATTAAATACATGCACAACATTTGTAACAGTGACAGGTATAGTGAATTCGCAAAGGAGCTGAACACAAATGGATACAAGGTTTATGCAATGGATTGGATTGGTAAGCTCAAAATCATTTGCATCTGCCCTAGTGTGTATAAGAATGGTAAAGGGAGGACACATGTTAGTTTAGGAAATCTAAAACCCTAAGAGAGTGAAGTAACAGAACTCCGGAAACCAATGTGCTCTTCTATAAACCTTATTTTCATGCTTTATGCAAAATTGGAGCATTCTAATGGTCTTTGTGGAATTCAAATGTATACAATGCCAAACAAGTTACACTGAACCAGTGAATTAAATTGTTGTTGTTCTCTCTCTCTCTCTCTCTCTCTTGCTTTATTTTTTATTTTTCTTCTTTTATTTTCCTTTTCCAAGGGAAGGGTGGGCCTGGCGTAGCGGTAAAGCTACCCCTTTGTGACCTGGTGGTCACGGGTTCGAATCACGGAAACAGCCTCTCCGTTTGCGGCGGTAAGGCTGCGTACATCAACCCTTCCCCAGACCCCGCTTAAGCGGGGAGCGTCGTGCACTGGGTACGCCCTTTATTTTCCTTTTCCAAGGGGGGTTCTTGAAATATAGGGACATTACTTGCTCAGAAAAATGGTGTTGCAAATTTGACTGGTGTATTTGCTTGAGCTAATCAGATTTGTAGTTTATTTTTTGTGTGTGTGGTTTGTAGCTTTTGATTATGTGTATGTACTTAATATTTTTCCTTATCTGATTCGTAATTTCTACATGATTTAGGACATGGTGGAAGTGATGGGCTGCATGCGTATGTTCACTCTCTTGATGATGCTGTTACAGACACGGTACGGTATGCCTTGAGGCTCAATTAAAAGATGCATATATAAGTTACTTGTGACAGTTATATGTATGTCTTGGGTGCAAATGTGATATATTTACTCATTTGTCTGCAATTTCATGTAGAAATCATTTATTGGAAAGGTTTTAGCTGAAAATCCAGGACTTCCATGTTTCTGCTTTGGCCACTCAACTGGGGCAGCGATAGTCCTCAAGGTGAGGTTGGTTTAGAACGATTAATTTCTCAGGATATGTATGTTGCTTTTTGATACTTCCATCTAAGTTTTGGGTGTGGGAATTATTAGACTTTGCACCGTCTCACATAAATGAATGATTGTAGGCAGTACTTGAGCCGAAGCTTGAAACCTGTATAGCAGGTGTTGTACTAACTTCACCTGCTGTAGGAATTCAGCCATCCCACCCTATTATCACGGTAAGTGGACTTCTTTTTTATCAATATAGTTAAAGACAAATTTTGGAATTGGGCTTAATTCTTTTTTTTCCTTCATGTATATAAATTTGGAGAGGCTAACTCCCATTGGTGCTAATCTAACAACTAGCAACTGACTTTCGCCGATCAAGAATAAAAATATATATATATATATATTCTTTGATGAGGAAAGGATAAGTCCTCATAATTTCCTTGATGGCCGGTCAGGTACTTGCCCCAGTTTTCTCTTTCTTGTTTCCAAGACTCCAATTTAGTGCTGCAAACAAGCAGGGCAATCCAGTTTCTCGTGACCCCAATGCACTTGTGGCAAAGTATTCAGATCCACTGGTGTATACTGGACCCATCAGGATGAGGACTGGTTATGAGATTCTTCGGATCACAGCATACTTGCAGCAGAATCTGAGAAGATTGAAAGTACCCTTCCTAGTTCTCCATGGCACTGCTGACACTATCACTGACCCTGAGGCTTCTAAAAAACTGTATGAAGAGGCCTCCTCAACTGACAAAACCATCAAACTCTTTGAAGGATTCTTGCACGATCTACTCTTTGAACCTGAAAGAGAAATGATTGTGAAAAACATTATAGATTGGTTGAATATTAGAAGAAAGTAGGGTCAATTTCTGCATGGCAAGAAAAATGCAAAGACACTCCTACTTCTACTTCTGCTCCTGCTACTGCAGTGCTACTTGGCAAGTAAGTTAATGAAGATTTTATAAATGAAGAAGATTTAAAAATAAATAAAAAAGAAGAAGAAGAATAGGGAACTTAATAAAGTTTGCAATGATGTATATAAAAAACATTATCTGGAGTTCTCTTAATTTTCTTTTGAAATAGGAAGGTTGATTGTTGACCAATTGCAACAATGATAATCTCAACATTCAACTACGTCCTTTTGTGTTATATATCTAACAAAAAGCTTGCTTGGATTTGATTAGAAACAAATGTTTTGCTTGTCAGATCGCAGAATGAACTACCTAGCTGACTCCCAAGTTGTATATGATCAAAATTCTGCAGATGCGACTGAAGTGCTGCTATATAAGGGTGTTCATTCCTCTTGAACCCATTATGGTGCATTTATGATTTGAAATGAACAGGAACTATAAATTGCTGTGCAAGTCCCTTTTTTTTTTTTCTTCCAAAAGAGTTAGAAGGTTTGGCCACAACTGTAGTTCTGGATGCATCTGATTGCCTAGATTTGTGCCCCTTCGTTCGATTATTTCACTCTTTTTTTTTTTTTTTCATAATCATCATCATCATATAAATTCTTCTCGGTAAATATAACTATATTCTTTAATAATTGCATTTTTATGTTGTGTGCATGACAAACAAGATCATGGATATTATGAATTGAAATAAAAATTGTAATACAAAACATGGAATCGTTGTTTTTATATAGCATGCTTTTATGAGATTAAACCAACATTAGTTTTGGATTGCAAGGTGGTAACAATACTGTGCTCTTGCATTCTCTTCACTGATAAGTCCTAAATTGCCTTCTAAGCTGTGGGGCCCCTCTTCATAGGATTTTCATTAATGATAAATAGTTTTGTTACATGCAATCTGACATTGATGGTCCAAAGTATACGTTGTCTCCCTAACACAAGTCACATCCTCATTTATCTATATTGGCTAAGTAGCCAACATATGTTACAAATTTGATGGGTATTTTTGGAGCGTTAATATATGAAATATATCATGCAACTGAGACAACTCGACAACAATGCAGACTAGTAAATTGTAGTCTAAATATTCAATAATCTCATAAGGCCTAATATACTGTGGACTTAGTTCACTTTTTTTTTTTTTTTTTTTTTAATAATCAAATCACATTACCCTTTACACAATGACACCCATATAATCCTTCATCTCCTTGTGTAAACTCCAAATCCATCATCCTGTTATCCATGGATACTTTCTAGTGACCAGGTAATTTTTAGGCCATATTGAACCACTTTCATTTTTTCAATTTTATCTTTAACCATTTTAGATCCAGACATATCTCATTTGCCCATACAAAGCTTCATATGATGCCATATTGATACTAATATGATAATTATAATTATGTGTTGGGATGTATGTTTTCAAACCAATTAGATCCAGTTATTAATGAAAATAATAATTATTTTGTATAAAAATTGTTTGATCATACATTTAGGGATGAGGGGTCCTATCATTTCTTGTCTACTGTTGTTCCCTACAGTGTGTAAAATGGTGCTGTTTTTACAATTTTTTTTTTTTTTTTTCCTTCTTACTTCTTACTTCTTACTTCTTGCTTCATCTCCATGGCTACCATTCCACAGCAACCTTCAAAACCCAACGTCATGCCACCATCCCTTCAACGGTAACCCACCATCAACAAGCCATATCCCTACCCCCACCGCCAAACAGGGTCTCTGCCGAGACTGCTTGGACTTCATCACTTTTTCACTTTCTTTCTCCACCATGGCTGAAACCAATCAATCCCTTGTATTCTTTTTTCTCTCTCCAAAATGTTAGACCAACCTCCATTGTCAACTACATTCACAAGGATCCATAACTCTGGTGAGCATCCACCAGTAAACCCACTATACCAAAATAATTTACTAGAATGGTTGAACCCATCATAAATAACCTTCCATATTTAAGTTCAGTTGTACAATTTTGAGCTTTTATATTACTTTTTTCAAATGGTTGTTGATTATTTGGGACCAAAATAATTTGCTAGAATGATTGAACCTGTCATAGACAAGCTTTCATGTTTAAGTTTATTTGTACAACTTTGAGTTTTTATATTACTTGTTTGAAGAATTGATTCTTTGATTGTTTGGAAGCACATTGGGATTTGAAAAAAAGAAAAACGACAATGGTGGAGTCGACTTTTAACAGAAAAATCAAATCTGAACAGTAGAGTGATTGTACAGAGTTAGCGGTGTCTTAAATCCCGATCACCCAAATTTGAATGGTGGAGAATTGGCGATTTCTTGACGACGAAGGGAACAACAATGACCCATCATTCTACATTTAGACATAATCATTTATGAGATGGATGGGGCTTATAAATTACAATAAATATGATTTAGGTAAGTGAAAGAGTTTCACTTAATCTTGTGACTTCTAAAGTATTTATAGTTACTAATAGACTTGGGCAATCAATGAGTTAACCTATCGGTGTATTAATACACGGAATGAGCAAATTGAAATAGTACATATCTTTTTACTGATAATTTAAACACTTTAAGCGGTTAAATAAACTGATTAGTCTTCATTCACAAGCCAAACATAAAAGGTAAATAACATAATTTGATAGTTGAAAATAAATGTAAGATTAATTTGTGTTTTTACCCGTGTTTAATAATTTATTGAATTTATCATGGAGAAAATGACTAAATTGCCATTGCCACCTTTAACACCAGGTGCAGATTTTGGTAACCTTTGATTGACATGTGGGTTGAATCTAAATTAGTCATTTGATCACATTGAAACATATTGAATCAAAATTTATGTCTAAAATGTATAACTGTGAATTATGTTATATACCCCTAAATTAATAGGCTACGACAACAATAAAACATATGTAGTAGACCCACATATTATGAAAATGACCATGACAAATGATTGAACCCGTCATAAACAAGCCATAATTTACTAGAATGGTTGAACCCATCATAAATAACCTTTCATATTTAACTTCGTTTGTACAATTTTGAGCTTTTATATTACTTTTTTGAATTGGTTGTTGATTATTTGGGACCAAAATAATTTGCTAGAATGATTGAACTTGTTGTAAACAAGCTTTCATGTTTAAGTTTGGTTGTACAACTTTGAGTATTTATATTACTTGTTTGAAGAATTGATTTTTTGATTGTTTGGAAGCACGCCAGGATTTGAAAAAAAGAAAAAGAAAAAAAGAAAAATGACGATAGTGGAGTCGACTTGTAACAGAAAAATCAAATCTGAACAGTAGAGTGACTATGGAGAATTAGCGGTGTCCTGAATCCCGATCACCCAAATTTGAATGGCGGAGAATTAGCGATATCCTGACGACAGAGAACTGTGGAAAAGATTTTGTAATTGTTGTAAATTTAAGAGCACACTAGAATTTGAAGAAACAAAAAAGACGATGAATTGGTTTTGTGGTGGATGACGTTCAAGGTTGATGTTGGCATGACATTAGGGTTTGATGGTTGCTGTGGAATGGTAGCCATGGAGATGAAGCAAAAAGACACAAGGGTCATGAAAATCTTGATTTCCTGAAGAAGAAGAAGAAGAAGAAATTTGTTAAGACGGTGTCGTTTTACGCACAGCAAGAAACAATATTGACCCCTCATTCTAAATTTAGACATAATCATTTATGAGATGGATGGGGCTTATAAAATACAATAAATATGATTTAGGTAAGTGAAAGAGTTTCGCTTTAAATATATGGATGGGGCTTATAAAATACAATAAATATGATTTAGGTAAGTGAAGGAGTTTCGCTTTAAATATATGGATGGGACTTATAAAATACAATAAATATGATTTAGGTAAGTGAAAGAGTTTCACTTTAAATATATCAAATCATCATAAATCTTGTGACTTTTAAAGTATTTATAGTTACTAGTAGACTTGTGCAATTAATAAGTTAATCTATTGGTGTATTAATACACAAAATGAGCAAATAGTGCATAACTTTTTATTGATAACTTAAACACTTCACGCTGTTAAATAAACTAATTAGTCTTTATTTACAAGCCAAACATAAAAGGTAAAGAACATAATTAGATAGTTGAAAATAAATGTAAAATTAATTTGTGTTTTTACCCGTGTTTAATAATTTATTGAATTTATCATGGAGAAAATGACTAAATTGCCATTGCCACCTTTAAAACCAGGTGCAGATTTTGGTGACCTTTGATTGGCATGTCTTGAACTAAATTAGTCATTTGATCACATTGAAAAGTGTTGAATCAAAATTTATGTCTAAAATGTGTAAGTGTGAATTATGTTATATACCCCCAAATTAATAGGCTACGACAATAGTAAAGCATATGTAGTAGGCCAACATATTATGAAAATGACCATGACAAATGGCACAACATATAGGAGGAAAGTAAGTCCACTGTGAAAAGGTGAAAAAAAAAAGAAAAAAGAAAAAAGAAAAAAAGCAAGCCATTATATATGAACAACAAATTGTAGCAACAACGTAAGGCGCAATCCATACAAAAGCAAAACATAACTTACTCAAATAGGTAACAACAATGCCACAAAAAAGCATGAGATGGGGCCAAACCAAGCATAAAGGGATCAACCACATACAAAAATTGCACTACACGAGATGATCAAAATGCATTGTTTCGTGCAAGAACTCACACGTAACGAATACAGCATAACAGGTTGGGAAAAATAAAATAAAAAATATCCATCATAGCAACAATGGCCAAGATAATACAAAGAGTGAAAGCAAATCGGATAAAAATCCCTCCAATTGGTCAAACTCTTGAAGGCATGCATATGCATAAGGGCATAAGAGAACGATGAGTGCAAAATACAAGCCATCCCTTAAGAAGGCAAACTCCTTATATTGTAGTGCTAAAATATATATATACCCATGTTTATGTATCTGTGAGAAATCAATTTCAATAATATAGCTATATAACTATATATTATATGCAGGTCTTGATTGGAATGAGTACTAGTGGTGTTCAAAAAATAAAAATGGTGGAGGTGGTGATTTTGTGGGTGTAGCGGTAGAGTTAGAAGTGGTGTAGCTCTAATCATGCAAGTAATGGTGTTTATTTGGTGGTTTGTTGGTCACATGTCTAAGGAAAAACTAAATTAGGATTAAAATTGTTTAGTTTTAGAATTAACTTAAAAATATAAAAAGGTCCTATTAATGATGGTTTAATTTTAATACACATTTAACTTATTTTTATACATGTTTTAAATAATTGTTTATGCATTTTTCAAACAACCTTTTAGACCCAACATTAGCCATCGCTCGGTAATTAACATTTTCTCACATAAAATTAGATTATTAAGAAAATATATTTTGTAGACAAGTAAAAATATAAATATAAATTTCATGTCAGTAGTCATAATAACTGTAATAAAAAAATATCAATATAATTTCAGAAGTAAAATAAATATAATAATAAAAAAAAAGGCCAGAGCAATTCACCTATTAATTAACATTATTACTGAAATTTTTTAATTAATTTATTAATGGATTATTAGAGCAGCTCCAACACTACTATGCATATATTGCCTAGCAAAACCACAAGAAAAAATACACAAAAAAATATAATAATGTTTATTTTGCCTATACTACATTAACACACTCTATTTTAAACTAACTCAACCTTCGTTTGGTATGTCGGCTAAAATATTTATTTGGGTTGGACTTTTTGATTATTTTGACTTTTATAAGAAAAAAGTAAAATGATTATGATTTAGATGTGATATTTTATTTTATTAGTTTTTTAACTTATTTTATCTTTTTGTTGCTAATTTAACCAAAAAGCCAAATTAGCCTACATGCCCAGCGAAGGCAAATTTTCAAAAGAAAATGTTATATATGTAAAATAAAAATAGAAAAATTATATAATACCGACCTTATTTAGGATGTGTACCATATGCCCTAATTATGACATTTCTGATCTTGAGTTATGACATATTGTAGTGATAATTATAATTTGGTTATGACTTAGTGTAGTGTTAGTTATGATTCATTATGATATTGGTTATGACATTATTTTAGTTATGATAAATAAATAAATAAAAGTCTTTAGTAGTATCTTTTTGTTGTTTAGTTTTGACTCATTATTATTTTTAGTTACGATTAAAAATGTTTTAGTTTTGACATTTATGTTAATCAATACTACAAATGCCATAACTTGTATATAATACATATTTCAAAAGAGATGTTTATAATAACATGACTCGTAAAAATATTAATGACATACCACATAAGCCACTAGTGATACCAGGATCCTCAATATGATTTTTTAAATAAATAACTTGGCATAAAGGTTGAGGGGACATCGCAAAAAATTCCTATCACATAAGACTAACAATCTCCATTTATAAAATATAAGTAATGTAATAAAAATAAATAAAACAAGGATTGAAATGTAATAAAAATAAATAAAACAAGGATTGCTGGGTTAGAACAGAAGAAATAGAGATGGAGCAACACAATAGCTGAAAAATACTTTTGTCTAGCTTTCTACATTAGATACACGTGGAGAGTCAAAATAAAATAAGATAAAAATGTCTTTTCTAATAAAGAGTATGGTGGAGATGCAAAATAAAACTTTACTAGCAAAAATCTATACTATCTATATAAGCAAATGTAGTGGAAGCTCACAGACTATCAATTATTTAAACCTAATTTCTCATAATTTTGAGAGATTAAAAAAATGAGGTGGCACTTCTTCCTCTCTCACCCTGTTTTTTCTAGCCAAAATAGATGAGAGACAAAAATCCACATAAAATATATAAGAAAAAATATATATTTATCACTTTAGATAAATTAAAAATTTTAAAACTCTCTTATCACCTCTTTCCTTTATCTCAATTAAAGTAACCTCCTTTCACATGACTTCCTCTCTCACATGTCTCTCTTCCCTCCTTATATATAGTTACATTTTTGTTTCAATCTCACACTGCTTCTTATAAAAAAATAAAAATATGACTATGTCTCTCTCCCAAAAACTTGCCCTTATTTGTCACCATCACCTCCATGGTCATTTCATAAGAAAGTTAGATTGATACTGCTTAGATGGTCATTCCGTAAGAAAGTTAGAGATTGGTACATATTATACAGCAAAGGTTGCCATTGCTTTATTTTTATTTATTTTTTAAGCCCCTTTCCAAGTTTTTGAGTTATATGTTTCACTTATTATATAGACAAAACAATTGCTTTACATAGAATTTTTGTGTGTTTGTATTCCATATCAATAAAGCAATCTGTCAAATTTTTTTTTTCTTTTTTTGTATATGTTTTTCTTTTTCTTATATTTGAGAAAATTTAGTATTTTACAAGTTACAATAGTGTTGAAGTTCAAACAATACTCCTAAGTCACAAGGAGAACAAACAACAATAAATGAGAAGGATAATCGAGAATTACTGGAACGATCAAATAGATGGCTTTTATAGAGGAATTAGAAAGTTTTACCATGAGCAAGAAAATTTAGTTTGGAAGCACATATGGCCAACGAGTCTTAAAATAATATGTCAATAAAAAACTTATCAAAGACTCCTATGTAAATAGGACACTTCTGTTTTTGTTGCCCTTTTCTTTCTTTCCATTTTTGTTTTTTTTTTTGTTTTTTTTTTGTGTGTGTATAACTAGAATCTTGAATCATAAAAATGGTGTATATGAGATGGAGAGTTTTTCTATTTGAGTGTTCACTGTTGTTAATTGTATTTCAATTTTTTTTGGCACAATTTTTTCTTAGTCCAATGGATATGAGCACACCATTGTTTTTCCTTTCTTGCTAAAGTTTTAGCTTGAGGTCATGTGTGACAAATGGTTAAAACATTAATCTTAGATAATAAATAATAATAATAAAATAAAATAAAAAACTAAGGACCAAATAAAAAAAACAAAATTACTTATATTAATGTGTGATTTTGGTACATATGAAAAAATAAAAATAAAATATTTATAAGATGTTCAGTCTCTTCCTTTTCTTTTATCTTCTTATATATTATAAGAATGTAGTATGAAACATGAAAGGCCTCCAAACCCTTAATACTAACTCTTAATCACTTTCTTTCCTACTGATATTCTCTCAAGTCCCTTTTACTAATTTTCCAAATTTCTATTTTTTTTAAATAAACGTAAAAAAAAAAAAAAAATTTGATATACAAGTAGATAAAGTTAACAAATTTGATCTATCTCGCTTCTGTTAAAATCTTTCGTATTTAACAAATTTGATCCTATATGTTCAGTTAAAATCTTTATTTTATCTCTCAATATCTAATTTCAAATTTTATTTTTTTTAAAGTCCATCTAAACAAATCTAATTTAAAATTTTGATTTTTTTTATTTGAATTTTTATTTTTTTACAAGAGCTTCAAGCATTAAATAGAAATTTTCAATTTTTAAATTTTTAAAAATAAAAAATATATTTGGCATAAAGTGATAAAAAAAATTACAAACCCACAAATATTTATAACCATATATATATAAATTAAAAATATATATAAACCCATAACAAATATAGATGGATAGATTTATGGCATTCAATTTATTAGTAATTCTTTTTGGCATATATATGTTTTAGACATTAGGGTTATTGAGAAACATCTTATTTATTGTTAGAATTATTTCATTAGTTAGAAATCAAGTTTATTATTTCAAGAAAAATAGATCAGTTGAATTATAATAACATTTTGTGCATCTCTACTTTTTAAATTATTGCCTTTACTTGTGAAATTTGAGAAGATGATATTTACTCATTATGATTATAATTTTATGACAAAATTTAGAACTTGATGCATTATTAAAAAATTTATATACTATAAATCAGTCTCGTGCATAGCACGGGTTTACTACTAGTACCTAGGCCAAGTTTGGGAAGTTTAGAATAAGTGCACTTTTTGACTTTTTTTGTATTATGTGTAGAAAAAGTAGAGAGGAGATGTTGATTGATGTGACCCAAAAAAGATAAAAAGATGAAATAAGTGCACTTATATTGGGTACCCAAACAAGGCACTAATATACACATGTAGCCTCTTGCATTGGAGTTGCTATCACTAACAATTGAGTGGCAAACTAACACGGTAGAAGTATTTTTATTGAAATTCCTAAAAATAGCCTTTGGAATTATCATTAGTGTTGAAAAAAATGTATTTAAAAAATAAAAATATTTTGAAATATGTAAAAAATGCATTGAAATAATAAATATTTTGATATTTTGTAGTGTTTTATTAGGAGAATTTTTTTTAGCTCCCACGTTTTGAGTTTGTAGAAGAATAAGGATAATAAACTTTTCAATACTAGCTAGGTTTTTCAAAAATGCACCTGACGAAAATACTCCTACCAATAATGTTTTCCACTTTTTAGGTAATTTGAAAACTTTAAAATTTAGTAACTTTTTATTCATACTTACGTTTTTTTGCCAAATTTACATTTTTATAATCATCTCATTTGTTTGTGTAAAATTTTTTTAAAAAATACGAAATTTTACTGAAGAAAGTAAATGAAAATACAACAAAATTGTATTGATTTTTGCAGTGTGACAATTTCACTATCCAAACTCAGAGAAATTTTTGTATCAATATAAGTCCCTAGTTTCAAATTTGTATATAATTCAAATTGAGTATTCTAAATTGATGAATTTTAAGTACTATCTCAATGAAAGTTCTCTAAAACGATGAACTTTTATTGTGCAATATAAAGAGATTAGAGAATAATAGAAGAGAGACAACACACACACACACACACACACACAGAGAAGAATGAGGAGAAAAAATAGATAAACATACATAAATCAAAGAAGATTATGCAAGGAATTTCGTTATCACAAATAAACTTGATAGAGATGTGAATATAATGATAGTTGAGGGATGCTGGCAGTGGAAAATAGTGGTCGTAGCTGTGGCAGATGGTGGCTATGATCGATGATGATGGTAACTGATGGTGGCAGTGGTAGACGGTGACAGTAACAGTAGGAGGCGATGCTGTAATTGACCATAATAATGTTGATAGTGGTGGCGATATTGGACAGAGCCAATAACAAACTTCCATATCTGAAGCATGTCGAAGTGAAAGAAAGAGAAAAAAAAAATGTAAATAGAATATTGTGGAAGAGAAAGAGTTATGGAAAATGAGGTTTATGGTTTCAAGGTTATTCTTGTATTTTAAAGAAAAATATTTTCTTATTCTCCTAGAGTTTGAAACCTTATAGACTTTAATTACTAAACAAATCATTGTTATACTTGAACTCTTACACAAACTTGTAGAGAGATATCTTTCTATATTTCTCATTTATTAATAGCCCTCACACTTTGTTTGATTGAGGGACTAAGCGAGAAAAGAAAAGAAATGAAGAGAATAAAGTTTCTAATTACTTGTTTAGATGATTAATGAAGTGAGTAATGGTGAAAAATGAAAGAAAATAATAAGAAACATAAATCACACAAATCACACTAAACTTAAGCTTTGTTTCTTACTAAAAGTTGTGAGATTTTGTGAGAAAAAAATTAGTCTTTTAATCATATAGTCCACCCCCTATCTAAAAAGTCATAGTACACCTAAATAAAAATGTGATAAATCACAATATTTTATTTTACCAAATAAGTAAGAAATTTTAATCATTTCTTTTTAACTCTCAATCCGGAGTATAGTATAAATGTTGTTATAAGAGGATATTTTTTTATGGGAAAAACTATGGTACAAAAAGACAATGCGAGGCTATCACCTCCTATTGTTGTGAAAATTTTTGTTTACTATGACACTTTTAAAATATATATTATCTTATTTTATAAATAAAATAACTTCTTAGTATAAAAAAAAAAAAAATTCTCATTATTCTGTCATCTTACGTTATTTTTTTGTATTTATACCAAAAAAATTATTTATTATAATAAAGATCACTTTTATGGTATTTGAGTTGTTTTTTATATATATTTATATTTGTAGTTTATATATCATATTATATATACGCGTGTTTGTATATATAATGAAAAAAATTTATTTATCTTTGGCCCCTTCGTGATAAAATCCTGATTCACCTTATAACTACAGAAAAATGACATAAGAGCATCTCCAATGGTTGTTGCTATATTGTCATTGCCATTGCTATAATTTGGCAATGAATAGTGCTATTTTGCCAAATTATAACAACGGTGCTCCAATGGTCATTTACTATTTTGACAAATTTCAACCAACTTTCCCTCAAAGTTTGTAAGTGTTATTTAGATATAGGTTTTTTTGTGATTTTATTTTTATTTTTATTTTTGTCTTTTGTGACCTTTTTTTAATTGTTTGCAAAAATTTTTTTATATATTTATATTATTTCCGACTAAACAAATAGAAAAAAAATTTAAAAAATTGAAAAATTGGAAAAAAATATATATATATAATTCACTACACCAAAAAACATATCACTACGTATTTAATAACAAATTTTAACTACATATAAAAAATAAACAATCACCAATTACCCACCAATTTTCTATTTATAAAAATTCAAAATATTACTATTTCAATATAATAGCCGTTTGAAGATATGACCGTTTGACACACGCTGGTGTTTGTTTTTATTTTTATTTTTTAAGCCAGACAGAGTACAACAGCTCTATAAATTTTCGTCACCACCGTCCACATGTTGGTCATCAATGGTTGAGATGATTTGTGTAGAATCATCCAACCTTTTATTCCTCTCTCTCTCACTGTCTCTCTCACCATTTTCTTCATTCCTGTCCCTCTCAGTCTCCGTCTCTCTGGTGTCGATCTCTCTCCTTTTCCCTCTCACTCTATCCCTCTCCCCTCTCTCCTCTCTTCTCTCTCATTCTATTCTTCTCTCTCTCACTGTCTCTCTCACCATTTCCTCCTTCACGTCCTTCTCAGTCTCCGTATCTCTCTCTCTCACTCTTAGATTCATCTATCATTTCTCTCTGTTCGAGCGGCGATGGTGTCGATCCCCTCACTCTCATTTTCTGCTCTCTCTCTTCAATCGGCGATGGTGTCTATCCCTAATCGCCGAAGACAACCTTTCCTCCCCCTCCCTCTTATTGTCAGTCTCCCTCTTTTCAACTGCCGCCGTCTACCCCCACCCCTTTGTTTCTCTCACACCTCTCTGTCACGCTCTGTCTGACTCCTACAATGAATCAACGATGTTGGACAAGATCACGAAGAAGATTGAAACCCTAATGATGAACACAAAGAAGATCATCCAAAGAACACAAAGAAAATCAACCCATTTCTATCAGGTATTTTTTTTGACTTCACTCTATTGATTTTCTATTTTTTTTTTTCCAATTTTGTTTGCTTCAAATTGGTGAAATTGAAACCCTAATTTTGTTTGCTTTAAATTTTGATTTTCTAATTTTTCTGTCAAGTATTTTTTTGTTTGCTTCAGATATTTTGTTTTCTAATTTTCTGTGTTTAAAAATTGTTGGGTGAATTTTAAAATTTTCAAAATTTGTATGATTTTGGAAATTTGTGTGATTTTTGGGCGAATATGAAACGGTGTTTGGAAATGAAGATGAAAAAAGGAGAAAAAGAGGGAGAACATGGTTGGTTAAAGCTAACTTGGCAGCTTTGGTATATTTGACACAAGGTTTGGCAATTGCTAAAGATAGCAACTGCTAAAAGTTGTCATTAGAGGTGCCTTTCTATCAATTGCTACCATAATTTGACAATAGCAGCTCTAATGACACACCATTGGAGATGCTCTAACTCTATACTTTTTGAGTTATAATTAAAAACTAAAGTCATAATCAAACAAAAAAAAATTATAAATAAATATCTCAAAATAATATTATAATTTAAAAAATAAAATTAATCATAATTAAAAAATAATTAAAAATGCATATAATACTAGCGGTGTATAATAAAATTTTATATTTTTAATTAAAAATAATAATTAAAAATGCATATAATACTAGCGGTGTATAATAAAATTTTCTATTTTTTTATATTTTTAAAATAGCAAAAGAGGTCTCCAAAAAAAAAAAAAAAAAAAGTGTGTACGGAGAACCGGGGCAGGGCTGTCATTTTGGCAATGCTCTGGCTCCTTTAAATAAGCACTGTGGATGGTTTAAATAAGCATTGTGGATGGTGTTATTGGGGATTTTTCCAAAGAATAGAGAAGAGAAAGGGCCGATAGGTGTGTCCCGATAGGTGTCTCTCTCTCTCTCTCTCTCTCTATCTACTATATACTCTCTGTCTGTCCCTCTCAATTATAATAAATAAACTCTCTGGCTTTTTGTTTCTCCTCTTTTTTTTGGTTTGGTTTTGTTGTTACTTCCTTCGCAGTGAGACGGGAAGTGGTATTTGAAGAGTGGTATTTGAAGAGTGGTTTTGAGGTAAACGATAGCGGTATTAGGGTTTTGGTTGTTGGTCAAACATATTTGATTCTCTGCAGAATCGATTCTCTCTCTGATTAACTGATTTCTGCTTGTTTTTACTGATTTTGGCTGATTATTCGGTACAGATCTACATTCTATTGACTTCATTTTACTATTTTTCACTCGGATCCATTGCGATTTCTGGGTTTTCGCTTCTTCCGTCTCTTGTTTGTTATTGCTCCATTTTTTTTTTTTTAAATATTTTTTTTTTGGGGTGATCTTGTGTCTTAAGTTGGTTAGATCTTCTATATCGATGTGAAACTTTTTGCCTGTGTTTTCAGATTTATTTATTTATAATCTATTTTATGTGTAGTGGTTCTGAAAATGGCTTTACCGTTAGGGCTTCAGGTATTTTGCGATTTTGTTTTTACTTTCTGGTGTTGGTATAAGAGGCTTTGTTGTATTTATTTGTTATTGTTAATTTGTTCGATGTGATCGCGCTTTGGATTTGGTATATTTATTAATTTCTTAGTGCAAGTCACTGGATGTACTTATTATTTTGCTGTCTGTGTTCTTTAACTTTGGGTTTTTATGATTAAATGTTTACACAGTAACACAAAAAACTAAGGGATTTTTTCCAAGTTATTCCCCAAATTACATGAAATCTATTGAAAATTTGTTTAGTCATCATATTTTTTATTTTTTTGTTCTTTTTTAAATATTCGAAAATGCTCCCACATTTTGTAATATGACCATTTACAGACATCTATTTTATAGCTGGTTTGAAGTAGTGTGTTACTAAATTCCCATTTCAGGAACCACATTTTCATATATAGTTTGAAAAATGAGCTAAAAAAATACTAATTTTAAAAATGTAGGAGTTTATAGCCCAGCTTTTTGGGGTCTCCCACAAATTGTCCCATCTAAAAATTTTGTTAGTGAGAGGTACCGTGGCCTTGGTTGTTCATTGTTTATATTCAACATATCTATTGGTTATATTTGTCTTTTCATGGGCACGGCACACTTTATAATTAAATCTGGATGGTACCATTGGATTATCCTTGTTATAGGGGAGGAGTGATTGATTGTGCCTGTTATCTTTCTCCATTTTTTCATGTCTCAATCATATGGTTTTGCACAATGCTTGAAGTTGTTTGTTGTTCCAGTCTTTGATAAATAAGTTGGTGTTGTGTTTGGTGCAGGTGTTATCATGGTGAGGAAGAGGAGAACTGAACTTCCTGGTGGGGGAGAAAGCTCTGAGTCTCAGGAAGCAAGTGGAGGCCGTGGTGGTGGTGCCGCCCAACGTCCGCCAGCTCAACAGCAACAGCAGCAGCAGGGAGGTGGTCACCAAGGAGGAGGTAGAGGATGGGGTCCCCAATCTCAACAAGGAGGTCGTGGAGGGTATGGTGGGCGGGGTGGCGGTGGTGGTGGACCCCAGCGTGGTGGAATGGCAGGTCAGCAGTATTATGGTGGGCCCCCTGAGTATCACCAACAAGGCAGGGGAGGTCCGCCACGAGGAGGGGTATCACAGCAGCGGCGTGGTGGCAGCAGCAGTAGTGGTGTGGGTGGTGGCCTTGGGGTTGTACCTTCTGCTGGTGGGCCTTCTAGACCACCAGTTCCCGAGCTGCACCAAGCAACCCAGGCTTCTTATCAGGCCGGGGTGACCACACAGCCTGTGGCATATACAAAACCAGCAGAGATGCATGGTGAGGCCAGCTCTTCATCCCCGGTACCTGATCCAAGCCTTTCACAAGTGACATCGAAAGTTCAGGGGCTTTCTCTGCAGGAAGAAGGGACCTCCAGCCAGGCAATCCAGCCTGCGCCTCCGTCGAGTAAATCAATGAGATTTCCTCTTCGTCCGGGCAAGGGTAGCAGTGGTACCAGGTGTATTGTCAAGGCTAACCATTTCTTTGCTGAACTGCCAGACAAGGATTTGCACCAATATGATGTGAGTATTTTAATTATTTTCATGTTTCTGGTTGTATTCTTTCAGTGTAAAAGCTACTGAAAATTTCATGGTTATAAGCCTTTTTCTTGTGCATGTTAGGTTTCAATTACCCCAGAGGTGACGTCTCGAGGCGTTAACCGTGCTGTGATGGAACAACTCGTTAAAATGTATCGGGAATCTCATCTTGGCAAGCGGCTTCCTGCTTATGATGGAAGAAAGAGCTTGTATACTGCGGGTCCTCTCCCTTTCACTTCGAAAGAGTTCAAAATCACTCTCATTGATGAAGATGATGGAACAGGCGGTGCTAGGTTTTCTGCTTACATTATCTTTTAATTTCTTTCTTTTTCTTTGAAAGTTAGTAAGCCACTCACATTCAAGTACTCTTGTATTTATTTATTTAGTTTGCTGATCCGTCACGTTTCCCCTCTTGAAACAGGAGAGAGAGGGAATTCAGAGTTGTGATAAAATTGGCTGCACGTGCTGACCTGCACCATTTAGGGTTGTTTTTACAAGGCAGGCAGGCCGATGCACCGCAAGAAGCTCTTCAGGTTCTGGACATTGTTTTGCGTGAACTGCCCACAATGCGGTGAGGAATATGATTTTCCATGGCATATGATTCTGCTAATATCATTCTAGCATTGCTAGTACTTTTTTGGGGTTCTTTTGCATTTAATCTTTCTTGGGTTTGATAAGCTAGTACTAGTAGTGTTACTGCCACTACCTTTTAAATATTTTTTCCTAGTTCAGTTGTAATGACTAGCTAGTGTTGTGGAATTGGTGGTAGATATTGTCCCGTGGGCCGCTCATTTTATTCCCCAGATTTGGGGAGAAGGCATCCATTGGGTGAAGGACTAGAAAGTTGGCGTGGCTTCTACCAAAGCATTCGTCCAACTCAGATGGGGCTGTCACTGAACATAGGTAAACAGTTTTTTGATGTGATTTTACTTTTCCTGACAAATTTTTAACAGCTCCTGTCCTGACACAATTTATGCTAGTTGATCCTGCAATATGTGATACTACAATACTTCTTTCCTACAGTTCTTAGTCAGTCTCTCCTTTTAAATGGCTAATTGTGTTTTTGTATCATTACAACTTGAATTACTTGTGCAGATATGTCCTCCACTGCTTTTATTGAGCCACTGCCTGTCATTGATTTTGTGACTCAGCTTCTGACTAGGGATGTGTCTTCAAGACCATTGTCTGATGCTGATCGCGTGAAGGTGAGATAATATTCCTTTCTTATATTGACAACTATTTTATGTTATTAATTGGACTCCAGAGTACTGATTTTATTGTCTTTTGCTATGCTGCTTCTTCTGTGTCCAAGGTTGTCTTTTGAAGATCCATTTTCTCCCACCTCTCTTTCGTTTTTTGGGGAGACAATTTTCTTTGTGTGTTGACTTTATAGCCTCTTCCAGTTGTTTGTTTAAATAATGGTTTCTAAGTTGAACATTTTATTAAGTTCACCACCAGTCAACTTTAATTTAGATAAAACACATCTGCATGCTTGTTAAACTTCTTTTTTGTTCCTCTGTCTCTCTCTCTCTGTCTCTCTCTCTCTCTCTCTCTCTTGGGTACATTGGTAGCTGTAGCCTGGGGAGGGGGAAACTCTTGCCTACGGCAAGACTTGAACTCTTGGCCTCCTGATGAGATGCATAAGTTTTGGCCAACTGAGTTACCCACTCGGTTAATTTATTATTTTTTGTCTCTTCTTATACATCCTTTTTGACCTTGTGGTATCTACTTCATTTTTAACCTATTAATTTTCTCTCTCACTATGTCTTAATTTGTACTTTTTTTAAAATTTTAGGGATAATTTTTTAAAAAAACCTCCAGGTTTTAGCCTTGCAACAAAATAAAGTTTTTAATTTTGTTAATTGAAACCCTAATCTTTTGATTTGTTTTTAATCTCAACTATTCATCTATTTTTGTTAAATAAAACCTATGTTACATGGACTCAGGTATGAGTGTCGGGTGCGGGTGTGTATCCAAGTGTCAGACCTTCATAAATTTAAATTTTAAGATCTTGGGGGTATGTATCCAAAATTGGATATGGGTATGGGGACACGTCACATGCACATATATATTGCATATTATATAATATTTTCGGATGAGATGTTTTAAATATGTAGAAATATATTAGAATTAAATATGATTAAGAAAAAATATGAAATTTCTATATCTAATTCATCTATTAGCCTAAAAATATTGCTTTACTAACAAATATGATTTTCTTCTTCTTCATGTATTGTCACAAATTAAAGGATCTGAGTGTCTAAATTGGGTACGAGCATCGGACACATATCTCACACCCTTACTCTTGTCATATCCGGTGGACACGGGTACTCTAGGGGAAATAGAGGAGTCCGTGTAACATAGAATAAAGCCGATAAAAAAAGGAGTATTTTAGTCATTAAACTCAATGTAGCTACACAATATGTCTAGAATATTCTTTCATTGAGTTTAATGATTGAAATATTCATTTTTTTCATTAATTGAACGTAATGTAAATAGTCAAAATAGTTTATATTGAAAACGAATAAAAAGTTTAGGGGTTAAATTGATCAAATTAAAAATTCGTAGTTTATTTTGTTGGAAGACTCGAAGTAAGCTTTTTTTTTTCGGTTTGTTTGTTTGTAATTTCCCCAAATTTTATCTGTGTTTCTATGTAAACACTTTGTTATGAGGAGTTAATTTTGCTTTATGTTCCAAATTTATTCGTCCTACATAGTTGTTTCTTCAAATGGAGTTCTTTAGAGAATATTTAATGTGGAAAATGCTGCTTAAACGGATTTCTTACATGAGTTCCCACGTGTATCTTAATGTGGACGACCCCACTACTTCTCTGTCTAGTGTTAAGAACATTTGGTGAGAAGTCTGTTTATGTATAACATTACTCATTCGGTGCACAGCTTGCATGCAGTTAAGTTGATAAATTGAGTCATTGATCTGGATAGCTTACTTGTGTAACAGATCAAGAAAGCTTTGAGGGGAGTGAAGGTTGAAGTTACTCACCGTGGAAATATGCGCCGAAAATACCGAATAACTGGTTTAACATCACAGGCAACAAGAGAGCTAACGTAAGGGTCAATGTTTAGTTTGTGATCCTTGATGAAAATTGTTAATTTTCCCCTCTATAATTTTCTGCATTTTGTTGAGATTCACTTTGCATGTCTTTTCTCTAAGTCTTTTATTGTTCACGTCTTAGCTTCCCAGTTGATGAAAGAGGGACAATGAAATCTGTTGTTGAGTACTTTCACGAGACCTATGGTTTTGTGATCCAACATACTCAATGGCCTTGTCTACAAGTTGGGAATCAGCAGAGGCCAAATTATCTGCCTATGGAGGTCAACACTTCCCTTTTAACCCTGTTCCCTTGTGTGTGTTGATGTGCAAACCTATTTGTCAAATAGTAAAATAATAAAAAATGGTTGATGCCAAACTGTGTTCATGAATTTAGGTGTGCAAGATTGTGGAGGGTCAGAGGTACTCCAAGAGGTTGAATGAGAGGCAAATTACTGCTTTGCTTAAGGTGACCTGTCAGCGTCCTCAAGAAAGGGAGCAGGATATTCTTCAGGTTCGTTTTTGTAGTAAATT